>PVHY01009130.1:0-57941 GCA_004024945.1 Uropsilus gracilis | reverse complement strand
GTGAGAAGATGGGGTGCCTGAACAAAGGTGTCTTTCTAGAGTGAGACAGTGCTGACATCCTCTGCATTCTGAGAAATGCAGAGTTTGGGTCCTGCCTGGGCTCACTGACCAGGTTCTGCATTCTGAACAAAACCCCTAGATTCACTGGCACATTAAGAATGAGAACCTGTCTGAGTGACATGTAGTTAATTTGGTGACAATATGGTTATTATTAAAGAGCAAAAGGCAATTTCTGGAGATTCCCAGATGGAATGATGAACACAGTCCCTTAAAATGTTACAGTAGATAGAGAAATTGAAGAGTCAGGAAGATGCAGCCATTTAGGAGTGACCACGGGGCCAGGGTGTGGTGGGTGATGGGGACCAGGACAGGGAGTATGGGCATGGCCTGCTTGGCATTGCTGGGAGAGAATTCTTTCTTTCTTTCTTTCTTTTTTTTTTGAGACTAGGTCTCGCTGTTTTTGCCCATGGAACCGCAGGCTTAAGTTGCCCGGGGTACCACAGACTCAAGCAATCCCCAGCCTCAGCTTCCCAGGTAGCTGGGATGACAGGTGCGCGCCACCACGCCCAGTTATTTTTTGGAACTAGGTCTCACTACAGGTCCCAGGCAGGACTCGAACCGCGATCCCTAGCCCCGGCCGCTTCATAGGCTGAAGCTTACAGGCACGAGCCACCGTGCCCGGCTGGGAGAGAATTCTTAACTGGACACATCGAATGCAGGCGGGAACAGGAGGAAAAGGTTGGAAATAATTCAAGGTGATAAGGAACTTCAGATCCAATTTGGTGTGCAGCCTGCAGGCTGATCTTGCTGCTTTGTGCTCCTTATTTTAATCACGTCTTTAGCTGTCCCAGCTGGATGCCAGGACAGGAAAGCCCTCCAGGGCCCATGAAGGACATATGCACTGGCCACTTCAGAGCTCTGCCACATGTTGGTCACTCTGGGGGCCCCCCCTCAGAAATCCTGATGCCCAGGACACTTCTGGGATAAATCTTCAGAATCTCAGGGGTGGGCACTGTGATGATGATGAAAATTCAGGGACCAGCCCCATCTATTTAATTTCTCTAGTCCAAGGATTGTAAGACTGAGGTCAGACACTACGGGCAGATGGTGGTGTGTCAAGTCATGGGTCCCCGTGCCCTCTGTTCCACTGACTCGCAGCCTGGGTCAGAACTAGTTAATGCTGCCAGGGAAGCAGCAAGGACAGTCTGAGTCATTCTTGGGTCCCCAGGAACATTCAATGATGTGTGTGTGGGGGTAGGGGTGAAGGAGGCATTGAGTACTGCCAAAGAGCGGAGCTCAGAATCTGCTCTCCAAGACAAGATCCCTCACAGATACTATCTGGACACAAAGTAAAAGCTCACTCCACACTTCACAAACCCTTGAGGTGATAGAGCTGCACATCTGTTTTGAGCTTATGCCAAGCATCCCCAATGGAGGACAATGCCACAGACAAATCATTCAAACCATAGTACTTCCCTGGGCGGGGCTAGGTCTCCTACAAGGCCAGTTTCCCTGTTGTCTTCCCTGGTGTGCGGCAAGTTGGTGAGGGATTTTATTGGACAGCACTTCAGGAGAGGCTGGTCTGCTAGGTGAGTGTGGAGTATGAATTTGACAGAGAGGGAGGTGGAGAATGTGACCTGTTCAAGGTCACAAGGGACAGAGACAGCACGTACATGCAGGTCTCCTGCCATTTTCTGGGGGGGGGTTCCTGGACAACGGAGAGGGCCTGAAGCTTTCTCAGAGTGGAGATGGTGGGCCTGGGACCTGGGGCAGAGCCTCTTCCTGGTCCCAGCTGGAGAAGAGGGCATTGTGGTCATGGAGGCCACGCCCAAGTTCCTTTCTACATGGAAATACTTCCAAACTCAGAGACTAAGGAAAAATAATAATAAGAAAAGCTCACTCTAGGTTAATCTCACTTTCTCAGATTTTAAAGCCATCTTTGGCTGTTAGAAACAGCAGATTTGAGACCGTGGATGACTAACGCCCCTTGCGGGGATATATACCTGTCCACATGTGCCCCTGGAAGGGATTTAAATGCTTCCCGAATCCTAAATCAAATAGATTCATCCCGGCCCTTGGTGAAGCCCAGGAACTGCTGGGTGAGGCTTATGTTAAATCACCCTCCGTGGACTCCTGCCCCAAGGCTGACAGCCACAAATTCCCCATAATGAGAGCTCCTGAAGAAGCCCAGACCACACGCCACTAAATTAAGAGCAGAGGGAGCCCAGGGCAGGGGAGAGGGAAGTGCTTGCTTTGGCTGGGCCAGGTGCTGGCCGGGCCTGTGTGTTTGCCTGGCAGGGCAGCTGATAACTGTGTAGGAAGTACTGCCTGGCCACCTGCCACGTCCCCACAGCTGTACCTATTGGCCCTTCAGTGCCCTCCTGGACCTGGGACCCTCGTGTCACCCTGTCTTCAGCTTCTTTTACTGTTCCATGGTCACTTAGAATCCAGGATTATTTCCCTTAAGAATGAAAACAGAACCCTCCCACTTTTGTTTGTTTCCATACATTATTTCCAAGTTGCTGTTTGTCTAGAGAACAGAGTTCGCTAGTTTGAGGGTTGGGGAAGGCCAGGAGACAGACACACTCAGCAGCAGCTCTGCAAGCAGCATGCCCCTGGAGGCCGGGCAGAGAGCCCAGCTCATTCTGGCTCTGCCATTCATATACTGGGCAAGTCATTTGATCACTGTGTGCCTCAGTTTCCTCAAAAGGGACTCAGACTCTTGACTGTGTATACCATGCATGCAACAGTGTAAATGAAAACATTATGGATGTGAACTGCTGTCCACAATTTGATAAAAGCTCCCCCTTCCTTCAGCCCAGCTGTACCTACCATCTGGGCAGTGGAGTCAGCAAGAAGACCCCATTCTGTTACAGACCTGGGTGTTTGCTTCTTCTCTTAGAGGTTAGCGATCACATCTCTATTATGTGTACAAAAACGGAGTAAATATGACTTAAAACCAGTGCTCACTTGTAGACTTCTTGATGGAAGGAGTGATTTTTATGAATTTGTTCTAGGGGATGGCCAGTGCTCCCGCCACCTACGTTCCCCTTGCTGTGCCCTCTCGCTTCCTTAAAGGAGAAAGAATTTTGTCCTTTGGTTTTAATCCTCTTTTCCACAGCATCAGTTTCCTTCCTCTCAGCATGTAACAAGTCTGCGAAACCATTATAAAAAAATAAAACCTTTCCTCTCAGCCTGCTGCTTCTTTTCAGTTCCAGCTTCCATTCTCTTCACAGCTAGAATCCTTGGAAGAGTTCTTGCTCACTATTTACCACTTCTTCTGCTCTTTCTCTCCCTTTCTCTCCTCACCCACCCCATCAGGCCTCCCATCCCCCCAGCCCCTCAGTTAAATAAAGGGGTGCTTGTCTGGGAGCCCCTTGCCATGCAAAATGGCCAAGTTATGTCCTCAGGAGCATGGGCTCTCCTGGCCTGTCTCCCCACGAACACCTTCTCCTGCAGACTTGTCCCGACCACCCTCTGTCCTGCTGGCTGCTTTTTTAACATGGCTGAGTTCAGTGTCTGTGGTTGGATCTTCCTGTCTCCTGCTAAAAGCGGTAGTGCCCCAGGGATCTGCTGTCAGCAACTGGAATGGCTCGATTTGTTTTCTTCAAAGGCAGTTTTTACCCAGCCCCATCATTTCTCGCACCATCCAGAGGTGAGAGGCCCACATTTATTTTTCTAACCAGATGCCTTTGCTGAGCTCCAGACTCAGGATCAGTCACCTACTCAACATCTCTGGGATCTTGGATACCATCTGGAAGTGCACATGGTTCACCAGAACCCTTGAATCCTCCAGTTTCTCCCCTCTGGTATCCACTCTCCCTTCCCTCCCTTCTTTCAGGAAACAGCACCACCGTCTTCTCAGCTGCTCAGATTAGAAGCCCCCTGGGCTTGCCACATTCCCCCACATCTTACATCCAACTTGCTGGCAAGGGGTACCTAAGGAGGGCTTAATTCTCCTAGTAGGGATATCTTTACTACCTCCAGAGCTTCCTAAAGCCCCAGTCAGATCTCTTTCAGCATAGTGTAAGCTGAACTCCCACTACATTTGGAATAAAAGTGAAGGCCCTGGTCGGGTACGGTGGCTCGTGCCAGTGAGCTTCAGCCTATGAAGCGGCCGGAGCTAGGGATTGTGGTTCGAGTCCCGCCTGGGGCACGTAGCAAGACCTAGTTCCAAAAAATAGCTGGGCGTGGTGGCGCACGCCTGTAATTCCAGCTACCTGGGAAGCTGAGGCTGGGGATTGCTTGAGTCTGTGGTACCCTGGGCAATGAGAGCCTGCGGTTCCACAGGCAAAAATAGTGAGACTTAGTCTCAAAAAAAAAAAAAAAAAAAAAGTGAAGGCCCTTACTTTTGCCCATAATCCCTAGGTCATCTGGTCCCTGCTCCCCTGCTCAGTCCTCCAGCCACTCTGGCCTCATCCTTGGCCTCCAGCAATGTCCACTTTCTGCTTGGATTGCTCACTCACAGAACATGGCTTGGCTACTCCAAGCTCATTGTTCAGCTGTCAGTTTGAAGCTCTCAGAAGCCACCATGCCAGAACAGTCTTCCTGGTTGTCCTCCCCAACTCCACATATTTTAGTGATTTCAGATAGCACCTCACATGATTGTGTGTATTCATTGATGTTCATCTTCCATTTCCCCTCAAATGTTGATATTTGACTGTCATATTTACTGTTACAGAACTTGGCACACAGACGGTGTGCCAAGCATTTGTCCACTTATTGTCAGTGCTATCCAGTGTCAGATATGTATTGTTATTTTGGGAGTAGACAGGACCTTGGAGATCACTGGATCCTAGTTTAACTTTTCCTTTCTAGACATGGAAACTGAGGATGAGAAAAGGGAAGGAAGGTGAGTGAGGTGTCTCAGCAGGTTGGTGGCAGTGCTGACCTGTCTCAGGCTTCAGAAGCGGCCAGACAATGGTGCTGCTGGTTCTGAAGAGAGAACAGTAACAAGCAGGCTAGTGGCCCAGTGAGGACACAGATTTGCTGCCCATGACAGTGGCAAGCAGGAGGCCGCCCTTAGGTGTCACACTTTACCTGTGTGCCAACCTCCTACTGTTCAAACTGCAGTGAGGTAGTGAAGTTGAGTGTAGGCCCCTCAGGGCTTGTCAGTCACCATGCAATCCCAGACTGCTGTTCCTTCTGTCTTACTGACATTGAAAGCATGCTAGGCCTGTCTGGCAGGCTTTGGGTTGCTGGAGTGAGGTTAAAACTAAAGGCAGACAAGGGATCCAGGGGCTGGTTCCTGGGTGTGTCTGGGGAGGAGGGAGGCAGGAGGAGAGAAAGCCTGTTCACAGCAAGCGGGCAACTGCCAAGGGAAAGAGGGGGAAGGTCAAGGACAAAGGCCAGGAAAGCTTGCTCTTTCTTTTCTTGTTGTCCATCACCATCACATGTATTTCTTTTGTGGCTTATATCTACTACTCATTGACAAGAGCCAAGTTCCAGTAGAAACCAGGGGTTCAACCAGTTCTGCTCCTTCCATCATCATTTTGCTCCTTTCTGGTGGAGAGGGGAGAGCAGGGGTAAGCGGGTGAGAGCTGCCTTTGACAACTGAAAATAAAAGGAATTAAGGGTCTGGAGTGGGGAGAAGGCAAGATCAGATGGGTCACCACCCTTTGGGTCTGCCTTGGTACTTCTGATACTGCCTTCTGGAGCTTTTTCTAGAAAGAAGCAGAGGCCAGGCATGTGAGAAGTGAACACAAGGTCAGTCCTGCTTCCTTTCACCTCACTGCTTGCCTTGCCTCATGCCTCTCGAGTATTATTGGCAAAAGTGGGGTGATCTATGGCCCCCTAGGAGCCACAGAAGAGTACTTACATTTTCTCTGTAGAATGTTCTGTCTGGCTTTGATGAATGCCAGAATGTCTGAGTCTGTCTGTTTGTCCCCTGTGAGAGGGATGGACGACAACAGTCCCTCAGGGCTGCTGGGGAGAAACACATATCACGCTTTAATATACTTATGTTTGGACTCAGTACTTTTCTTCCTGAAGAGGTTTTCTGTGTTTGGTGACTAGCTCTCACCTAGAAGGCTGTGTATCTGCAGTTTGCCTCCTTTGCACTCATCTCCGGGCAGCAGCCACAGACACCCTTTCACATGTAGCTGCAATCATGTCCATCCATGCTTAAACCTTAGTGGCCTCTCATCACTCTTGGAATAGAATTCAAACTCAGTCCCTGTGCATTCTGGTCCATGGGACACCCTTATCTTCTTTCGGTTATCAAATAAACCAAGTTCTTTCTGCTCCCCAGGCTGTCTCCTCTCCCTGGGATGTTCACAAGATCTTCACATGGCTGAATGTGCTTTTTCTCACTACCTTCACCACTGACTCATTACCACCCTTCCTCTTCCCCACCTGCATCTTACCTCAACCGAGGCCTTTCTACTGCAGCCATACCATCTCCTGCAGTACTTGGCTTAGATAGAATATCTTTTGGGATATCCCCCTAGTGGGCCCCTACCATGGCTTAGATAGTTGTTTCTGAAGCAGAGATAACGATTCTCCTCTTTTTCCTTAGTAACAGAACCATAATACTTAGCTGAGTAAACTGCCACAGCTATAAAACTGCATTTCCCAGCTCCCTTTACTGTTATGTGTACCCAATCAACCGGGTTCTGGCCAATAAGATTTATAAGAAGTGTTAGATGGATTGCCAGACAATCCCCTTAAAAGGGGAGGGATGTATGTGCCCTTCTCCCTCTTCTAACCTCATCAAATACCTGTATATAATATCTTCTCAAGAAAATTCAAAAAGCTGGATGTGGTGGCATGCGCCTTTAATACCAGCCTTGGGAGGCTGAGGCTAGGAATAGCTTGAGTCTGTGGGTTCGAGACTACCCCAGGCAATATAGCTAAACCTAGTCTCAAAAAATAGCCGGGCATGGTGGCATGCGCCTGTAACTCCAGTCTTGGGAGGCTGAGGCTAGGGATCACTTGAGTCTGTGGGTTTGAGACTATTCTGGGCAACATAGTGAGACCTAGTCTCAAAAAAAAAAAAAAAGAAAGAAAGAAAATTCAGAGCAATGCACTCTCCTGGCTTTGGCTTTGCTTGGAGTTCTGCCTCCCTCCTCCCCCCAGCAGGTAACACTCTCTCAGAAGGCAGAGGAGAGCAGTAGTCGGCTGTTCATTATCACAAGTAATGTTTTGTGCCAGTTTTCCAGGTGCAACTTAAAGAGAAGTGATAACTTAGTTGCAGAAAGAAGGAGCTCTTCATTCTGCCTGGGGGCCAAGGAGTGGCAATTGGTGGAAATCACCCTTGGATGACCTAGGGAGAAGAGGAAGGGCCATCAGGCCTTCAGTCAGGGGTCACAAAGGGCACAGGGTGGGGAGAGGCCTCATCAGTTTTGTTCAGTCTGCTGTGAACAGCTAACGGTCTTGAAGCCTTCCTGCTTGGAGACCTGCCATGGGGGTAGTGGGCCAAGTTGGAACTGTCCCTGGATCTTGTTTTTAATGGTTTCTTTCTGTTCATGGCCCCGAGTACACATCTCTGTCCGATGGCAGCCCCAGTAGCCCTGGGGAAAATTTCCCGGCTCTATGAGTTGGCATCTGAGAGAGATTCCAGGGGATTCCCGGGGTTGCTGGGTGGAGGCCAGCCCTAAGCTCTGTCTGTGTGGTCACTGGACAAGGGGCTCCTTGTATCATGGGGGAAGCAGCTGGTGACTTAGGTCCACACAAAGGCTGTCACAGGTTTCACAGGGAGGAGACTACACACCTATCCTCCAGGGAGGTGCTGGCACTGCACTGCTCCTGGGTATGCTGGCTGTGGAGAGGTGAGGGCAGGGTTCTCCCAGCATTCATATCACTGCAAATGACAAACCGACACAAGGAAAAGTCCTGAGAAGGTGCTCATGAAAGAGAAATGCATGGTTTATAGCTAGGAGCTGACTGAATATTTGTGTCCTCCCTCTCCCCCCCAATTCATAAGTTGAAGTCTTGAATCCCCAGTGTCATGTATTCAGTATTTGGAGGTGGGACCTTCAGCAGGTAATTCCATTCTCATGAGGTTCTGAGGGTGGGGCTCTGATGCTACAGGTGCCCTTACAGGAACAGGAAGAGACACCGGAGCTCTCTCATGACAAGGAGGCAGCCATCTGCAAGTCAGGAAGAGGGTCTCACTGGAAACCCATGTTGTTGGACCTCGAACTGGGACTTCCCAGGTTCCAGAAGTGTGAGAAAGAATTTCCTGTTGTTGAAACCACAGGGTCAACGGTGTTCTGTTATGGCAGTCTGCACCAACTCAGGCGGGAGCTGAGAAACCTGTCGTGGCTGGTGTCTTGGTCCGTGCAGGCTGCTACAATAGAATGCCAGAGGCTGGCTGACTGAATGTGAAATGGCATCTTCATTTTCTTGCAGTTCTGAAAGATGGAAATCTGAGATCATGGTACCAGCTTGGCCAAGTTTTCATGATCATTCTCTTCCGGGTCACAAAATTCTTATTGTGCCCTCTCATGGTAGAAAGAGTGAGCCTCTTCTTAGAGGGGTACTAATCTGTAGGGTTTCACCCTTATTATCTAATCACCCCAAATACTACCCAACTGGATATTCAATATATGAATTTTATAAAATTGAATTAAAAAAAATTTATATAATTGAATTGAAAAAATTCATGTATGATTTTTTTGGGGGATATACATTCATTTTCATTGTTGGGGCATTGAAATAATTGGCTACGGAGGTTGAACAAAGTGAATACCACTGTCACTTACAGATGCCATCTACATACTGGATTCTGCAAAGTGCTCTGCAAACATTGTACCATTTTTTAATCCCTTCAATAGTTTGAGTTAGATGCCATTATCCGGATTACATAGATGAGAAACCGAGGTCAACAGAAGCTAAAGATGTTCTAGGAGTCACTCTGCTGCTGAGTGGTATTAACTAGGTCTAGTCAACAACTCAGTGAGGCTTCAGAATCCTGCTCTCAGTCATGATGCCTTATTTACTCCACTCCATTCCATGAACGTCTGAGGAAACACCCCAGTGATGCTTGCCTTTCCTCTGGCCATGCTGATGGCGGCAAGGTGGCCCTGGCTGACCAGCTCTATGGCCCTGCCTGAGAAACCAGACCCAGTAGCTCACGCAGATGCAATGTTGCCCTTTTAACGAGGCTGCCTCAAGCACATGCCTTGCTGTGGAATCCTGGTTGCTAGAAGTACAGCCCAGTAACAGCTCCTGGGAGGTGAAGGTCCTGTGGTAAACAAAGTCAGTGACATGATAGGATCTTCTCTCTTGCTTTGAAATGTTAGACACCGAGTCAGGGCTGGATGAGGCCTAGAAAGTCACCTGGCAAGAACACTCCCTTTACAGAGACACTCAATTGAGTGTAGGAAGGCTAAGCTGGAGACAGGGAATCAGCTTGACCAAGTCTCTTCACTCAGGCACTCCATAGGCCCTGTAACCTGCTGCCCATCTAGGAATACAGGCCCCTCTGCAGTTCTGGCCTTCTGCCCAATCCCCCTGTCAGCCAGTGGTAGCGTGTTTTATTCTGGACTGCCCTTATAGGTCAGGTCTGTGAGTTAAAAAAACAAGAAAGGAGATCAGAATCTAGAACTTTTTCTCCCCCTATGCCTGTTTTCCTGCATCCCAGACCCTCTCCACTGATTCTTTAGCTGAGGGTCTGCGCTGTGGTGAAGGCTGGTATAGGACCAGAGGCAGCCACAAGGTGGCAGGCTCTGTGCACTTTTCTTTGGAAAACAGGCCTGTTCTCAGCACTCCCAGGGAAGGACCATGGACTTTCCTTCCTTCAGGTGCCTCTGTTACACCAGGTCAAGGTCAGTTTAGAAGCCTAGCAAATCTTGCTGATCAAGTCATTGGTATATAAATGACTCACTAACTCAGTAGATTCCCTATGGAACTTTTCCTAAGATTCCAAGGAACATTCACAGGCACAGTGAATGGGGTGGGGGCATTAAGCCCCCTGAGGAGCCCCAGTTTCTCAGTCAGTCACCTCAACCAGCTCATGCAGATGGATGGCACAGTGTGAAGGTGTGGGACCCCCAAGGTAAATGACCGCTATAGTCCTGAAGCTGCTTGACTATCCCTGGATGCCACAGCTTCCTTTCTGAACCCTCATATCATGCCCCAGATCACTTTTGCCCCCCCTACCTCTCTCTTTTTTGGGAATAATTGTCAGATCTTCTCACAAGTTTTCTGTTTTTTTTTGTTGTTGTTTTTTGTTTAACTTTTTAAAAATTGGTTGCACACACACACATTTTACATCACTGCTGCCTTCTCTCCTGACCAACCACTGAATTCATTTCTCAGGATGACATTCTGTGTGGAAAGAGCAGACACCAGTCACCAGAATTATCTCTCTCTTTCCTAATAAGGATTAATAAGGAGTCTTAATGGTAATGAATGAATTGCTAGTCAGGAAGTAGCAGATGCAGTGTGATCAGCTGTAGGGCCTGGGTCTCCTTGGGGAGGTGACAGGATCAGTTTCTTTGAGAGCCAAGGTGCAGAGGCCCTTGGAAGGAGTCAATGGTGGGCTGATAAGCACCTTTGAAACCCAATTTTCTGAAGGTCAAGATTAAGGCCCTTTTGGCAAGCCCATCCAGGGATCATCTGATGTTGGGATCCCCCAGGAATGTTCAAGGATTCCGATTCTCAGGCAACAGTAGTCGAGGGAGGGCACTATCAGCTGGCTCAGCAGTTAGTTCTGAGATCTAGTCCATGGTGGACATGTTCAGAGAAATGGGCAGGCAAAGGCTGACGCAGAATGGACAGAGGATAAGCAACAGAGTGACAGTCTTGACTGGTAGGGGTCCCCAAAGAAGGGAAAGAAGCATGAGGGAGACAAGAAAAAGCAGCATGGGCATATAAGTGGGAATAAAGATATGGAGAACAAAAGAGTGGAGAGGGTGGGAAAAGAAGGCAGTGAAGGAGGAGAGAGAGAGGAAAGGAAGCAAAGAGAAGCAGGCAGGGAAGAGGAAGGCAGAAGGACCACTCAGCGTGGAATGGAAAGTTCTAGATTAAGTTCTTCACAGGCTGAACTTCAGAGTTCCAAACCTCACCCCCATCCCTTGTAGGGTCTCTGTCCCCTCAGGGACAGGAGGCACTGAGTCAGCACTTCTCCAAGGTGGCCCTTCAAGCAGGAAGTCCTGGTTTCCCAGTCAGAGGTTGGTAGTCTAGGGAAGCACAGATTTGCTCTTTGAAAATCCAGACTCCTGGAGAAAATCAGGCTGTGGACACAACGAGAAGTGGAGGTCCCCAGCGGGACACCTGGATTTGACAGAGTATAAAGGAAGCACATGTGTGCAAGCACAGAACACAGACTGGAAAATGCTACCTCCTGATAAACCACAGGAAACACAGATGGCTTTCGGGACAGTGATTGCATTAAAGGATGTTGGTCTGAGGAGTGAGGGGTTGGCTAGTTGCTAATGGGTCTGGATTCCAATTCTGGGCATACCACCCATTTGCTGGGTGACCCTGGGCAATTAAAGTGCCTCTTGGAGCCTGAGTGTTCTCATTTGTAAAACGGGGGCAGCGACGGTGCTTACTTGGTAAATTTGTTCAGGGCCTGAGGTATCGGGTCCTTGATAAATGCCCACAGGTATTAAACTGAGAGAAGGCTGGCCACTCGAGCAAGGGCTATGAGATTACTTCTTCTTGCATTATAAACCCAATGATGGGGATTCTTGGTCGGAGTTGGAGTTCCTAGACCTCCCCCTTTCCAGTCTCTAGCAGGATCCTTTCCCTGTCACCTGTCATCCCGCTACCACAATTTTTGCTGTCATAATTACTGTGTGAGAGGGAGTTAGTGGTAGTGATCACACACAGTAAGGGTGCCTTAACAAATACTGGTCAGGCCACTTGGTTCTCTCTGCTGAGGGTTAGAGACTGCACCAGAGGTGACAGGGCCAGAATATACTCCAGGGCTTGACTGAGAGCCATCTCCCCAATCCCTCTTCCAGCCACACACAGACACACACAGACACACACACAGAAAGAGCCAGAGAGAGAGAGCGTGAGAGCGAGCGAGCGAGCAAGTGAGAGAGCGAGCGAGTGAGCGAGTGAGAGAGAGAGAGAATATAATACCCAGGACTTCTGCATCTGGCCAGTGGGAGGAGAGCTTATTCTCAAGTGATGGATGTATGAGAGGCTCAGAAAGATCCAGAAAGAAGACTGAGGGCACTCAATCCTCTCAGTTGGCCTGGCCCTGGAAACCTGCCAGGGCTACAGGGAGGGGGCAGTGTGGGAAGGAGTCAGGACATGGGACTGCAATCCCTAGTGTGGCAGAGGTAGGCTGACACCCATGTGATGCGCAGCGAGACCGGGCAGCACTCAGGTATGCTGCCTGTGTTGTGATGGAGCAGTGCTGCTGTTGAGCTACATGGACCTTTTTTTTTAAAAATGGATTTTGGAGAAGTTTTTGATTTTCAGAACACTGAGCAGATAATACAGAGCGTTCCCATATACTTTCTTTCTCCCCGTCTGTTTCTCATATAATTAACCTCTTGCCTAGTTATGGTACATTGACCCCAATCAATGAATTGATATTGACAGTTATTATTAACTGGAGTCTGTAGTTCACATAGAGGGTCACACTTTCCTTAGCTCTGGCCTGTGGACTTTGACCAAGATGTGATATCTTATACCTACTACTACAGCATGTTACAGGATCATACAGGGCCTTAAAAAATCCTCCGAATTCACCATTCATCCTCTGTCCTCCTCCTTCGCCCTGACAACCACTGACCTTTCTACTGTCTCCATGGTGTCTTTTCCAGTATAGCTGGAACCACACAGTGTACAGTCTTTTCAGACTGGCTTCTTTCACTTGGTAACCTGCACTCAAGTGTCCTTCATGTCTTCATGGCTGAATAGTTTTTGTCTTTTTAGTTTTTAGTTCCAAATAATATTCCATGGCCGGATGTGCCAGTTTGTTTATCCATTTGCCTTTTGAAGGATATTTTGCTTGCTTCCAGTTGGGGCAATTAGGAATAAAGCTACATAAATATCCATGTGCAGGCGTAATTTCCAGTGCCTTTGGGAAAGTCCCAAAGAGTATGATTGCTGGATCATATGCTAAGAATATGTTTGGTTCAGCAAGAAACCACCAAGTTGTCTTCCCAAGTAGCTGCACCATCTTTCATTCCTACCAGCAATGAATGAGCATCCCTGTTGCTCTGCATTCTTGTCAACACTTGGTGGTGTCCAGCTTTTGGATTATAGTCACCCTAATCCATCATGAGAACCCAGCTCACATTCAAAACCAGGCAAAAGATGGCTGGGGCTCTTCTCATTCTGCTGCCCTCATGATAGCCCATTCTGAGGTGGGCCTGCATCACTCACTGCCTCTATACCTGAGTTGTATGATTGGGAAGAGGAGTGGATGTGGATGGCCTGAGAAGGAAGCTGCCTCCAGAAGTTGGTAGTGGGGGAAGTAGAGTCCCTGCGGGGTCATCCCATCACTCTGGGCCTTCTGTCCTCCTGGGAGCACATCTCTCCAGAATCTTCACTAGGACAGGGTCTTTGGCCAGTACTCCTCTGTATCCTGACTGGCTGACTACCACAGATTTGTCCCCCTTTCCCCTCTGTGTCTGCTCCTTCCATGCTCTTCTCTATCCTCCCCCTTAATGCCACCCCCCTTCTTCTTACTCTAGGAGTGTGTGTGGGGGGCACAGCTGGACCACCTGTCTCTTGTTGCCATGGCAGTGAGGCTCTAGGTCAGCAGCAATGGGAAAAGGCAGAAGGGCATGAGCTCCAATGGCCTAGAAGGCTGAGGATCTATGACTAATCTGACTGTGAAAGTAATTCATCCTCCTGCTACATGCAGCATGAAAAAGCCATTTGGAGCACAAGAAGGGGTTCATGAGAGCCACTGGGAGACTTTTCTGGACACTCTTGCCCTGTGGTTAGAGTTCTTTTCTTACCTTCTGCTAGAGAGAAGCTGGGGCTCTCTGGGTTGGGATTTAGGCGTTGGTGGGAAGGACTTCATGGATTCAAGTGAATTCGCTGTGGGAGGGTTTACCTGTTGACCCAAGAAGGAGTTTCACGGAGTGAATGTGAGTCTAATGACATGGGAAAATATCCTTGATGTATTTCTGGGGGGCAAAAAGCTAACTATAAAAGTTGCTATATGCCACGTATGTGGGAGAAAGTAACTCCAGACATAGCACTGAGCATAATGATGGGTGTGAAAATATTATCTTTGGATGCAGGATTATGGGTAATGTTTGATTTATTCTTTGTTGTGCTTTTCTGGGCTTTCCAAGTTTTCCAAATTGGGTATGTATTGCTTTTTGTATTTATGCAGAAAAAAAAGTTTAAAATGTTATCTGGCACTTCTCACATGCCCTTTCTGGTTTTGCTTCCCTTGTCCCAGGGTCCCACCAGAAGAAATCACTTAGACTTCCCAGAGGGACAACTCCCCTGGTGCCAGGAAGGCCCCCCCGAGCCATATAGGGCTACGAGCAAGGCTTTAAGGGCAGCTTATCTGAGTTCTGGCAGATAGCCCAGATTCTCTCCATCATGAACCCCATGCCTGTGGAGGTAAGTAAGGACCTGCTCCCAGGTGATTTGCCACTTGCTTCCCCTCTCCCAGAAGGTGGTCCTAGAATAGCTTTGCATGGTTTCCATGTTCTGAGAAGGTCCAAGGCTTTCTGCTTCACCCCACGTGGGGTACATCCCCAGGCATGGCAGCTCAGAATGGGTCCTTGGCAAAAAAGGCCCCATCACCCCTGTTGTCATCTGATCCCTTCGTGTCAGTGATACCCCATGGGCTGGAGGACATGCAGAGCTGGCTGCTCTGACTTTCATGGTCTATGTAAGTTACCAACTGTCAGCCTTGCCTGGGCTGTTCTTGAGCCACAGGGGTGACCCACATCCATGCTTCTCCAAGTGAGCTCCCCTGGGCATCCCAGCACCATGCTCACAAGAAGGGTGCTTAACCCCAAGTCAGGGACAGATTAACCCAGGATGCTGTGTATGTGGATTAGAACCAGTCACATCTCCAGTTCTATCTTCTACCTGAAATGCAGTTTTTCTTTTAATGATACATGTAGACAACAAACCACCGAAATATTAGCAGCCCCATGAATGTCATTGCCAATCGAAATCACAGCTGTTTGCATGCCACATTGTAGTTGTTGTAGGCATTTTGAGATAATCATGTCCACATCATTTTGAAATAATGGTAAAGAATGGGCCTACCTAGTTCTTATGAATGTGTTTGTCAATGGTGTATGCTTTATTGTGCCACATGCTTTGCTTTAAAACTGTTTTGATAACTGTGTTTTAATTTTACTGACTTTTCATCACGTGTATTAATTTCACCCGACTATTCTCTATTGTCTGATCACAGGGCCATTAGGTCACATATTGGCTACTGCTTGGCTGTGGCCACTGGGCGGCAGTCTTGTCTGGCCCTCAGTCTTCTGTCCTCAACATGAAGGGGTTAAACTCTTAGGTCATCTTGAAGGGCTCTCTGTCAGTGGCACAAGGGAAGTGATTCTGTGTGTTTCCCATGAGAGTTGGAATTGTGAAGCCCTGAAAATTCTAAACTGTTTCAGAATAGTCCAGACCACATGTAGGAATTTGTCTAGGAAGCAGGCAGAGACATATCTACAAATATGCTCTCAAGCAGACTAGACACAACCTGAATCTGAAGCACTAAGTCAATGAAATAGATGAAAATCAATCCGTCTGATGCTATAGTGACAGCCTCTGGAATAATGTAGATTAATGACATTGAAAAGTGGTCTGGTGATACCATCAAGGGGAAAAAAGTCACTGTGATGTTTGAAGAACACTATGATTCCTTTTTTTATTAAAAATATATGTATAAGTAGGGACAGGAAAAAGATAAAAGATGATGCAACACGTTAATATTGGTTACTCCTAGATGGGGGGAATAGGGAGATTTCCACTTTTTGTATTTTTCTGTGTTTTCTAAAATTTCTGTAATATGACTGTATGTGTCATAACTAGATATAAATCACTATTGATAGCATCTATTGTGATATGTGATTACAACAAGAAAACAAAAGTCAGTTAATGCTGTCAACATGATATCATCAAGAACATCACATAAGTCCATAAATCGTTGATTTTGGGACTACACCTTCCACCTCTGTCGATGTGGTAGGCACCAGAGCAGGAAAATAAAGAGCTCTGGCTGTTTGTGTTTCTGGTGACTAAAGTGAGTCCTTGCTCTATGGGCACCAGGGCCTGTGGATTGAAACCCCCCCCCTTCTCTGCCACTGATAGTCCCTTGGGTCCTGCCTGATGATGGCCCAGGGGAGGAGAGAAAGGGGCTCACAGGCAGCAAGGGGCATGTCTGCCAATACCTGCAGGTTAGTGGCCTCCTCTGCCCACCAGGCTTCAAACTCTTTCTGCAGCTTCACCTTGGCCTTGTCCATGAGCAGCTGCAAGTGCTCGATCTCCACCTTCAGGGCCTTCAGGTGCGTGAACATGCTTTTGTACCTGCAGTGGAATCAAAGGGTCTTGAATATCACTGGCAGGGAGGGAGGACTGGACATGGAGTGTGGGCTGCAGGGTTGGTGCCTCAGAAGCCTGGCAGTGCTTCCTGGTGCCCAGAACGGAACTCACGGAACCTGACTGAGGTCAGCATTGAGCACCAGGGTTTGAGTCAATCGTGGAGAAGCAAAGCCAGGTGTTTGGTCCAGCAGGCTCATGAGGCCCTGTGTGAGCGCGAATAACCCTGCTGCTACATCATTGAGCACTTAAGGGAAGGCATTACTCTGGGCGTGTGACATATATTAATTCATGTCACCCTCTTCACAACCCCATAGTACTAACATCATCACTTCACCACCACCACCACCACCATTATCACAAAAATCATCAACATCATTGCCATAATTACCACCACCATCATCGCCACAACCGTTGTCGTCATGATCATCATCATCTTCATCATCTCTACTTCCGAGATTTGGAACCAGAGGCATTCAGTCATTTGTTTTATGGCAGAGTTAATAAACAGAGGGGGCAGGATTTGAACTCAGGCCACATGGTTCTAGAACCACAGTCTTAACTACTTCAGCCCTCCATGCTGAGCACCAAAAGGTTCAGCCCACTTGTTAGCGTTCATATAGGTTCTGGCAATGATTCAGAAGCTGCCCAACAGGAAACACTTGAAGAATCAAATTGAAGAGACAACTTTTGAAATGACCCTGAGGTTGGAAATATGGACTGAGGGGGCCAGATGGGGGTGGCCGAAAGACAGAATTTTAATGGGCTGCAAACAACTGAGAAAAATGGAGTGAGGGATAAAGAGGACAAGCAGGGGATGAATCCATGGACTGGAGAGAAATGCTTTTAAATTCTGGTGAGTACACAAGGCATCCTGGAAGGTGGATGCTGGCAGGAGGAGATGGAGTAGTTATCAGGAGTGACCTGGAGACCAGCTGCACAGCTGTTGTCTTCATGTCTAGGAATTGCAGGCCTCTCTCTCTCTCTCCCTCTCCCTCTCTTGCTTTCTCTTTATGTATGTGTGTGTGTGTGTGTGTGTGTGTGTGAGTGGTGGGGGGAAGGGGAAGTAGGAGGATAAGGTTTGCTCAGGGTGTATGCCTAGCCAGTCCATGGTGGCTTTCCTGCAGTGATAACATGAGTAACTTGAAGACAAGGAAAATGACTAGTCCAGTCTCCCCAAACTTCTCCAGGGTATGGAGGAGGTAGCAAATACTTAGAATGCACAAATGAATGAATGAACTAAGATGTTTCACTGGAGTGTTAAGTGAGATTGGTGACCTTGCTGTGTTTGCATCTCTGCTTGTCCTTGAGGTTCCTCACTCTGTAGGTGAAATCATTTTGGGGCCTTAAATATCTTTATGAATTTACGTTGTTCTCAGGACACCTTATAGACAAGGAGACTAGATAGATAGGAGACTCAGGGGGGAAGTAGGGTAAAGCTGCTGGTGTGGAGATCTCTGTGGTTATACTTCTTGTGTCCCCTAGATGGCAGCAGTAGACAAGACTAGCTGCTTCCTGAGCAGCAGGCTGGGACCTGGGACTTGAGAGGTACCCATAACACAAATCCTTTCCAGCTTCATGAGTCCTGATTTGGCCTTCCACTCCCCATTCCAAGCACACACTGTCTAGAGTTCTGCATTTTACATCTGTCTGTTTAACACCCTCAGTTATTTTAGGATCCAACTGCTGGGTCCAAGCTTGGGTCAGGGTGTGGCCCTTCTGCCTGTCCTGGGCCGTAGGGTCCTTTCTAAAAGTGCCATGAAGTTGGGGTCAGGGTGTGTGGGCATGAACGAAAAGGCACCTTCTCTTTTCCTCTTCCAGTTGTGACCGCAGTTTCTCTTCCAGCAGATCAGGCTTGGAAGGCACAGCTACGTTTTCTGAGATGCCTGTAGAAGGGAGAGGCCAAGGGGTTATTGCAACGGGAAGGTTGGAAAAGGAAGATGTGGATAATCAGAGCAGATGACAGAGTCAGAGTGCACCCCAGGACGAAAGAGGGCTCTTTGACTTCCTTCTGGGACTTTCGAAGGAAGTTGTTCAGCCTTCTCTTCCAAATGACCCCTCTGTGCTTCTGAAAGCCCTGAGGAGGAGAGGTTTTTCTGATTATGCTTTTTGTTTGTCCCTCCCGCTACCCAACATCTGTCGTTGGAAGAATTCTTCTGTACATCTCTGCTAATCTTTTACTGTTGAGTTCACGCATTTACTCTTGAGTCCCCAGGGAAGATGCAAAATAACATTTCCCATCCTCTGATAAAGAGCTCTTCACAAACCAAGAAGACATCACTAAACCTCCTCACGTCTCTCTTTGCACAGCTGAGGTGCTGCATCCTCCAGCCTTGAATCACATCTCTGGGTTTTGACTTCTTTCAAAAGCCGTGCTTCTCCAGGTTGATTAATGGCAGCAATACTAACACACAGTCAGGGCGGAGAATGTGGTGAGGAGTCCTGCTCAGAATATAGGGCAACAGGACCATGGTGAGGCTTTGGGGAGGGCTAGGTCTCCCCCAAACACCTCCAGGGTGGCAAGCTGACCACCTCTGCCAGGAGCCTAGTTGCCTGCTCTGGTTCAGAGCTTGTCTGGGGCCTGTACTTCTGAGCCTGAACAATGGGATCTGTCTATTCTCCCAGAAGCCTCGAAGGGTGGTCCTGCATTTCTTAGCCCCCCAGTTTTATTTGGAAGCCACACAACCCTGCTTTTCACCCCATCTAGGGGGGAATTTACTTTGGAGATCCCTGGTGATTTCTGGACATGATCAGACTTAATCAGACTTAATCCTGACACTATCCCTAGGAGGTATTGCTGTTTTCGTTATACAGATAAGGGTGATGGGGTTCAAAGAGGTTAACCTGCCCATGTTACTTGGAGAGCTTTAGGAACCAGGATCTAAATCCAGGTTTGTTTGGTTATTGGGGTCTTGGAATCAGAAGTTCCTTCCAGAGTATGTCTGACAGGTGTCATCTGCTTTCTGCTCAAACACCCCTAGTGGCTGGAAGCTTCCCACTTTGCAGGACAGCGCAGGTGCCCTGGCAAATTTCACTCTGCTTTACATCAACAGCTTTCTTAATCTAATGGTTCCTTCAATATATTTTAACAACAGTGACAAACTACCTTATGTGTCTGGAGCTTTCTTCTCAGGCTGCTGACTCTGTCCAGTTTCTTCACCCGAGATCTCAGTGCTCTGGGCTCTAACTGACCCTGAGCATAGAGCCTTAGGACAAAACACCCCAAGGAGGCTGACGGGGCAGGGGAGAAAAGGATTTTGTAAAATTCTTGCTTCTATAGCAGGTGATTGACCAGCAGTGGCTGTTTAGTAAGTGCCTTCACCAGACTAGCTTTGTCCAGCTCTGCAAGGCATTGGACTAGTGTTCCATGCATCATTTGCTGGTTCTTGTTTTTAATTTAATTTAATTTTTTCCCTTGATTGCAAATACACACACACACACCTGTATGTATACATACATCACATCACTGTCTAACCTGAGGCTCTCCCACCACCCTGTCACCAGCAAACCACCTTTATCTCTTGTGTCATCCCCCTACCCAACTCTTACCCTTCTCCCCCTCTCCTGCTCCATGCCTCAATTTTGTTGGCAATTATATATTTTTCTTGTCTATTTGTTTGTCTTCCCAGCATTCCTCGTATAATGAGACCATCCCGTATTTCTCCTTTTCTTTGTGGCCTATTTCACTAACATGATTCTTTCTAGCTCTAACCATGTTGCTGTGAATGACATCAGTTTGTCTTCTTTGATTGATGGACAATATTCCATTGTGTAGATATACCACATCTTTTTCGATTTGCTGGTTCTTAAGACAGCCCAGCAGGGAAGCCACAATTGGCTCCTTTCAGTGGGATTCTGGGGCTCAGGGAGGGCTCAGACTAACTCAAGGTCCCATCCTCATATGTGGTAGAATTGACATTTGAGCCCAATATTTCCTGGTTCCAAAGAAAATGTTGATACCCGACAGCTGTCTCCCACCATTGCTTGTTTTACAGAAACTTTGTCACTGTCAAGGCCACGTTAGCTTGTCATTAGCCTTGACGGAGCTTGTGGTCAGTTCAAGCACTTCTGTTTTTCTCATGGGCAGTTGTCAAAGTGTCAGCGTGATTGTCTTTTTGATCCCAGAGGCAGCACTTCTGTCAGTTGGGGTTTGGCCTCTGGAGTGGGCCTTGCTCTGCCAGGCCTTTGTTCCTTCCCCCTTAGTGCCCTGACTGACGTGCTCACTGTGCCTTTCCAGTCAACACCCCTAGCTCACTGATAAATGTGCTGATCGAGTCAGGGTTCTTCTGTCCTTTGTCTTCCAAGCACATGTTGTGCTCTGTCCCTGTGCCAGGTGAGAGCTGTCACTTGTCTACGTCTGGCTGCATCAGGAGATGCAGCTACCATAGACTTCCTGACTGAAAACCAAGCCGCCACTCCAGCTGCTGCAGGGTGTTGGCCTTACTGAGCCAGATGCCCATCTGTGTGGACCAAGTTCCCCACGTAGGCACCGGAGGCTCTGAAGGGAAGGACTGACCCTCTGGCCCCTTCTCTGCCTGGCTGTTTCACTGGGACGCCATGTGTGGGTAGTGCACCACTGTGTGCATGCTGACCCTTGTCCTCTCCGAAAAGTGTCATATGTGATAAAGTAAAGGAAGTAGCTAACTCATATGATAAGGACTTGGGACAAACAGAATCTTTCCTACAGTTCCAGAAACGGGCAGACATATCTGCCTGTCTCCTTCCCCTGAACCCTTTCTGACCCCACACCAGCGAAACACTGAGGAAGTTGGCACAGTCCATGCTCTGTGGTGCCCAGGCAGGTGTCCTGCAGTGCCACACATTTATTCTTCCTTTAGCTGGCAGATGTTATCACTCCCCTTTTCCAGATATGAGACTCAGGGTGAGCAGGTGACATATGCAGTGCCACAAGCCCACCAAGTAGCGAAGCCAGGCTGATGACTCATTCACTTACATCACAGATATTTCTGATGTCCACTGTGGGCCCACCCCTGGGCCAGGGGCAGTCTGCTGAGTGAGGTAGACATTAAACCAAACAAAAACACTGAGTACACAATATAAGCCAGGGGTGAGGATGTGCGAAGAGGAAAGAGAAAGTGGGATAAAGAGTGGAGGGCTGCCATGTTAGGTAGGGTGGTCTGGGAGTATCTGTGAGGGGGTGATACTTGAGTAGAGACTGAATGGTGAACGAACATGTAGAAATCAAGACGGAGAGTAACAGCAAGTGCAAAGGGCCTGAGGTGTGTCTGCAGAATAGTGAGAAGGCCAGTGAGCTGGGGGAGTATGGAGAGAGCTGGGACCAGGGAGGAAACTGAGGCATGACCAAATACACCTGTCGGCTATGGTAAAAATTTGGCTTGAGAGAGACTGGGAACTAGAGGATTTCGAGAAGAGGAATGGCTTGATCTATCCCTTTGATAGCTAAGCAGAACAGATTTGTTTTGCTGATCAAGACAAAGCCATTGCAAACTGAAGAATAGTTCAATGTGAGATGGCGCCAAGCTGCTGCAAGCCCATTGAAAGAACCTGGGAAAGAAAGCGGGGCAAAAGACCTTGGGCAGCCAGAACAAGGGCACTGCATACCCCTCAGACACAAGCTCTCCCAGTTGTTATGACAACCAAAGAGGCTTCTTGCCAAAGGTGATGTTTGCTTAGTGAAATGCATTGTAACCCCACCAGGCGACAAACTTTGGCTGCTTCTGATGTTTTCCTGATGCTTGGATTATCACACTCTCTGAAGAGAAATAGGGGCTGGGAACACAAAGCCCATCAAACAAAAACGACTGAGCAAGAACAGAGGAAGAGGGGGTAACTAAAAGGCATGTGGGCTTCGTAGGTCTCTATGCCCACTGGGACGGTGGCTAGGAACAGAGCCTCCAGTCACCTGACAGGAGGCTCAGGGAGTCCTTCTTTCAAGGACAGAATTCTGGCTGGGGCCAGAGCACAGGAGGTCACAACCCCGCATGGCCAATGAGGTCACACTGTGGGTCTGTATAGAGCGATACAAAAGCAAGAAAGGGGTTTCTTTCCAGTGGCCGTAGATCTGAATGTCACACAGGAGGAAGTCCTGGAGAGTCAGACAGTAACTGAAACTTGAAACTGGTAACACTTAGTCCTGGGCTGACCTTCCCTTGTGACGTTCCGGTGCTAGGACCAGTGGCATAAGGACCAGCGGGCCATGAGGAAAGCCAGCACCCATGCTGTCTGTGCTCACCTGGCATGGTTTCCGAGAACTAGAAATCTCACTGTAACTTCTCTTCCCACCGCCCCATGTCCTCGAAACACACACAGAACTCCCCCCAAACAAAACCCTAAACCCCAAACCGAATTTCATTTTTTGACCCAAAGGCTCTTGCCAGGGGGTGCATATGAGAATCACTTATAAAGAACTTTATGAAAGCACAGAGACAGCTGGTCCCCACTCCAGATTCACTGAGTTAGGATTTGCAGGAAGGTTCCATGGGGATTCTAATGTTCACCCCTTGCTAAGAAGTTCTCACTAACCAAGACTTTAACCCAAGTCTCAATGCAAATACTACATGAGGAGGTACAGATACTTCAGGGTCTACAGGGCTTTACCTGGAATGGGGTGGGAGCTAGTATGCAGCCATCTTTCAGGCTGTTGGGAGCCAGAGCAAGGGCACTGTGTGGGAAACAGGCATAGGGGTTTGCAGCAAGGAAGAGGCTGGTGCTTCAAGTAGGTGCTGGATATAATTTGAATAATGGTATCTGCCACACAGCAGGTGCATGGGCCAGGTACTTCACGTGTCTGTCTTATGTAATCTTCACAACCCCACCATACTTGTGGAAATACTTCCTGCAGGAGCATACAGCTACTAAGGAAGGCAGGGCTTAGCAGCCAGCATTGTCTGACTTCAAAACTGGTGCTTTCTTCACTGTAAGTGATACCAATGATGAAGGAAACCACAGGGCAGATTATTGAAGTTGGTATCGATTTGTCCTTGGTGCTTGAAGGTAATGCTCTTTTCTATGAATGCCTTCCAGATCTGAGGCTGGGACCAGAGAAAACCCCAGGGGCTGACTGTGAAGATTATCCTTGTTGGGTTGGAACTATGGCCAGTACCCTCATCCCACTTGGCATGTGCATCTGATCTGCTGGGTTGAGGAGCTGTTGCTACTGGAGTATGACCCTCTCCCAGTTTAAGCCCTGTAGCACCCGGACTCAGCCTGCCTGACTGTGTGCTCGGAGTCCTAGGAAAAGTGACACTGAAATCTCCAATGTGGTACCAAAGCTGAAAGAGCCCCCTGGGCTTCCATCATGGAGCTAAAGTCACAGGGCTTACCAAGGTTATCATGTGACCAGTGCCCTGGTGGGAGAGACCGTGTGTCTTTGCTATGGCAGACAAGACATCAGGGCTGGGCAGGCATGCCCGTTGGTTACCTCAGACATCCAGCTAATGATTCACTTGCTGAATATCCATTCTGGGGCTCCTCGGGGTGGAACTGCCTCCCAGAACTGTAGATCACTCAGTCTCACCTTGTTGGAGAAATCAAAGTGTCTATTCATCCGGAGATTGATGGAATCAGTAGCTCAATTACCAGAATGGTCAGCAGCTCAGAGGCAAAGATTCTGGCTTCACCAATCAGACTACTTCCTGTTTAATGGCTCAAATTTACTGTCAGCTGGAGTGACTGCATGCTGACAGGTGCTCAGTGCCACCATCCGTCACGGTGTTGATGCTGTGTGACACCTCAGCTTCCTGTGGCAAACTTGGGCTTAAGGATGGAGGTGCACTTTGCAGACACATGGCTATGCCTGACCGGTTCTTGGGGGTCTTCACACCCACAGCCACAGGCCTGCACTAACCATCCCTGTCTTTCCTCCTGCCCTTCCTATCTTATCTTTATGTACAGGAGAGAGATGGCCAAGCTTTAGTATAATCAGAATCCTTTGAAGCCTGTTTAGAACAAAACATACCCCCCTAACATGACAGGAGGTGGTCGGCTGTCTCTTCTTGCCAAAATGACCTCCCTTGATCTACCCTGGCCTCTCTGCTAAGATCACACCTCTGGAATGGCTGCCTCTCTCGTTTGGCATCTGTTTCTTCTCCCCCACAGTGATCTTTATGGAGTACACAGATCATGTGGAGGGACATAAGGTCAGTGTGGACTTGTAGGCAAATTATGGGAGCCATCTTAGGGCGTACTGCATATGTGGGGAACCATTTTCAGTCTCATTCCTCCATGGAGCCATCTTAGGGCGTACTGCATATGTGGGGAACCATTTTCAGTCTCATTCCTCCATCTGGGAACAGGTTCATGTTCATGACCCGCTCTGTTCAAATGGAAGTTCTGCCTTTTGTCTCTCCACAGTCCCTTCTGGAACCCCCCAGATCTGGTTTTGGTTTCCCAGTTAGCCTTTCTTTGGGTGCAACTGCCTAGAGCCTGGTGATCCCCTTTCTGAGTTTCTCAGTGCCTCTACCTCCAGGGTCTTTACCCTTCCAGGGTCATTTATATGCAGGGGTGACTTGGCCTTGTCTCCAGCCACCATGACTTCTTCTTCCTCAGTCAGAAGTGTATTCTTCTCTGAACTCAAGGGTTTTCTCAAAGCCCGAGTCTCTTGGCAACTCTCCCCTCCATCACCTCAGCCTCACTGATGGTGGTAAGCACATGCCTCAGTTTCGTGGCTTTTCAGAGAAACACTTAGCAGGAAAACTGGCATTCTTAAGCCTCAGTCATATCTTTATCACGATGAACCAGTCAGTCTGGACAGATGCGTGACGAAAAGCGCAAGCACAGGCAGGCCTTCCTCCTATAAAACCTTCCAGTGATGACAGTTAGTGGGTTTGGTTGATTCTCTTAAAAGGCTTAGTTTAGGAGAGAAATTTCATGACTTGAGAAAATGAATGGAGGATCCTTAATAAAACTGATTCCCTCCACTTCTGAAAAACATATCTGCTACTAGCCAGTTTGTAAATCAATCTGTTCATTTCACAAAAATTTGTTACATATTTAATGAGTCAAAAATGGTTTCTGAGACAGACCACACAGTAGAACTGGCACTCTTTTGGACTGAAATGGCAGGAGCCCACCAGACAACCACAACACCCACATCAGTGTTAGAGAAGGGCTGGCGAGATTTTTGAAGAGACTTTCCTTACAGAGAGCTACCAGTTTGCTCTAAGTCCACCTTATCATTTTCACTGGGGAGGATGTGTGTAGAGGTCCTTTTCCCTCCCTCAAAAATAGTGAGAGGGTCTTGATGGAAACCATTCAGGAAGCTTGAGAAGAATCTTCAGGAATCTCTGTGTGCGTGCATGTGATGTTTGTGTGTGCGCTATGTGAATGTGTGTGTGCTATATGCAGTATATTTGTGCATGGCATATGTTATACAGTGTATGGGGTATGTGGTGTGTGGTATATGAATGCATGTCTTGTGTGTGTGGTGTATATAGCATATGTGTGGTATATGGTGTGTGGTATGTGAATGTGCATGTGTGCTGAATGTATTTTGTGTGCGTGTATATATGGGGTGTGTGTGCATACTTATGCTCAGCATATGTAGGGGTGTTGCGTGCACGCAGTGGGGCCAATGCTAATTCCCATTCATGAACTCTAGAGGGTAGGGCATGGTTTGATGCTGTGCTTGGAGCAAGAGCAAAGTGACTGTGGTGCTCCTGAGGAAATGAGTGGGCTACAGCACAGAAAAGAATCTGATTAGCTCAGTGCTGGTAAGAGTTTAATCACCTTTTCGGAAAAAAAAAATCCCTGATTTGTAGTGTTTGTCAATTTTTATGGTATAAATACTCCCATCACAGCTGATTTCAAGCTCCCTTTACTTGATTTTCCTGAATTAGGAGTCTGAAGAGATGCTCAGTGAGTACCCCTGTGGCAGCAGAGCTAGCCCCAGCACACAGCTTGAGACCTGGATCCTATTTCACAATGCCCCCTCCCCCCAACTTAGCTAGAAGAAAACTGGTAGGGGTCCAGGACGCCTGGGGCCTGTGCCCAGGTCCCACTCCATTTGTTTCTCCAAATCCACCTTCTAATCCTCTTCTCCTCCTCTACTAATTGCCAACTGGCACAATATGGACTCTTTAGCCTCTGCCTTCTAACTGGACGGAACCAAGGGAGAATATGAGCAAATGATTGCAGGAGGCAGGAGATGGAGGCTGCAGCCTCTCTTCTCTCAGACATGTCTGCAGGGACTGAATTGGAGCATTGCTTGGTCAAAGGTCACAGCTTCTGCCAGCTGAGCAGACCCTTTCTGCACAGCCCTTTCTATGCAGGAACTTTAAGTTTCAGGAACTGCCCACTACTCTCACACCCTCAGGCCTACAGGTGGTGATGCTTCCTGCCTTGCTGCTGTTACTGCCTGTAGGGTGCCAACGTCTCCCTTATGATTTCCTTATACTCCACTCCTGCCTTTGGCAATAGACCTTACTTCAACTCTACTCACAACCCCTAATTTGAGTCCTGGCATATGCTTCCTGTTTGGGCCCTGACCCACACAGGCATAAAGTGGGTAAGCAACTGTCTAAGTCAGGTGCATGCCCTCTGGTCAAGGATGGGCTGGTGAGAAATGTCCAGGGACCTAAGAAAGTACTTCAGATGAGGAGAGTCATCTTCGAACATGTGTCCACCGAAGAGGGCAAAGTCATGTCACAGCAGCACCAGTCCAGGGAGAGCTGTACCAACCACCTTGCCTTCCTTTCTGTTTCTCTCCAACTCTTTGTTGGGGAAACTGAGCTTGGCAGGCTGAGGGAGTGAGTTCTGAAGAGGGCAGAGTTGACTTTGCCCCTTTCTCCTCATAGTTGACCTTAGCAGGGGAAGCGAAGAGAGAAGTCATCTTTGAGGAAATTTGAGTGATTGAAACCATGGTTTCTTGCAAAAAAAAATAGTTTTGTTTGTAAGTAACAATGGACTGCTAATTGAGTTACAATTTTCATGCAGGGCAAAGGAGGAACTCTCCCTAGGGTGAGGAGTTAAAAAATAACAAAAAAAAGAGCCTTTCTGAGCACTTTGAGGTCTTGTTCAACACACCAGGCGCTCCTTCCCTCACTGTTAAGTCTGCTAGAAAATAAAACTCACCCAGGGAGGAAAATCAGAAGTGGCATATTTTCTGTTTTCATCTTTAAGTAAAATGATCCTGACATTAGGGGGAGTGAGGAAAATTCAGATTAATTAGCATTGACTTGGGATTCACTTTTACTACAGCTTCTATCCCAACAATCCCACAAAACAGTAATTTGTTTTTGATCTCTGATCCTTCGCAATCATGTCCTTGGTAGAGTTCTGGAAATTATGATGAATCATTTCAAACACAGGAAAAGTTCTGAGAGTGATATAAATAACACACATGTGCCATCTCCATATTTTGAAAAATCAAAATAGTTTTCCAGGGTTGTTTCCAGTTTTCTTTTTGTATTTAAACTAGAACATTCCAGTGTCGGAGGAGGCTTCCCTCTGCCCTCTCCCATTCATTATTCTCTACCCCCTGAAAAGTTATGCTGCCCTCAAGTTACACCAGAGTCTCCCCTCCCTGCCTTTATATTTCCAGAAGACCTCAGCAATGACCCTAAGACAACACTTAACTATTTCTTGACCTAAAAGGAGGTGCACAGGTCTTCACTTTGAAAATGTTTGTTGGACTGTACACTTGTGTATATGTGCCCTGTGTATGCAACTTTCTGTATTTATGTGATCCTCACAAAAATATACAGAACTTCCACTCCCCTCATCCCAGTAAATAGGACTGAAAATTTTGGAATTCACATGAATGATCTCATTCAACATATAACCTTATATATAATCTTCGAGATAATGGGGTTTGCATATCTTTAGTTTTACCAGATATTGGCAGAATTGTTACCATAGGTTTTATACTTTTTACTTCCCCTTGTTCTCTCCCCTCACCCCTCAGCCTTTGAACTGCTCTGCTCTGCTCTGCTCCTGGGTGTCAGCAGCCCACAGCATTGTCCTGAAGTCCTCCAACATATCTTTCCCTTGGGTGGACCCCTGGCTGCTTATAGCAGCTCCCTTACTGTTTCCTAAACAAACATCAGTATTTTCAAAATGCCACTTCAAGCTGTTTGTTGGTTGTTTAGAACACACAGAAACCGTAATTTATATCTGAGCCTTGACAACCCTGGTTTCCTTCTGGAAGGTCTTCTCTAGGCTCATCATCAACTTCCTTTGGGAAAAGGAAAGGTCTTAGCCAGCTCCATCACACACGCAACACACTCATTCCCAGGAAACAACACGACCTTTCCTGGGCAGAGGTTTTCTTAGCCCAAATGATATTCACATGTGGAAGGGAAAGAGAGGACAGAGCATGGATGGGTCAGCCACAACACCTTTCATTCTAGCAGATGAAGGCTAGAGTATTTAGTTGTTACTAAATGTTTGTATCTGCCCCAAATTGATACATTGAAATGAAATCTCCAATATATTTTGGAACTGGGCCTTTGGGAGGTGTTGAGGCTGTGAGGATGGAGCCCTCCTGAATGGGGTTAGTGCCTTAACAAGAGGCCAGACAGAAATCTAGCTCACTCTTTTTCTATTGCTCAAGAGCAGAATACAAAGTTGGTGCTCTGCCACTTAGAGAGGGGTCTCACCAGTATCTGGCCATGCTGGTACCCTGATCTTGGATTTCCAACTTCAAGAACTATGAGAAACAAATTTCTGTTATTTATCAATCATCTCGTCTATAGTACTTTGCTCTCTCAGCTCCAGCAGACTAAGACATCAGTCAAATGCCTAACTCATCCAGAGTAGCACATATGGTTTCTGCACATTTACATGATGGGAAAAATGGCTCTGGTTACTGGTAACAGGATCATCAGTGGTTAAATGCTTATAGTGCTGGTGAGCACCTTTCTATCCTTGATCTACTATGTAGCTCAGCATTCATATTAACCCTGGAGTTAGATGGTCTTCACTTAAAGACTAGGAAATAAAATTCATGAAGATAAAGAATGGAGGCCCTGTGACTAGCAAATGGGAGAGGCATGCATGCTTCAAGCAAGACTTCTTGTGCCCAAGGCCAGTACTCTATTTACTAAACCACAGTTGCAGTTAATGACTTGCAGGGCCAATGCCCAGAGCCTTCTGTTCTCCCAAATGGCTGGCAAGGGAGTCTGGAATGATTCAAAGAGTGTGGAGCTTTGGTGACTGGGAAGAGCAGGGAAAAGGGTGGGGATTTTCTCTTTCCTAGCTGCATTTTGAGCCTGGAAACTTGGTCGAGAATCTTGTGTCACTGAAGCTGACCCTATAGTCATGAGCAGCAGGGATTGGAATTGACTCAGGTGGTGAGACGCTATCACTGGTTCTATCAGAGCCACCTGAGTCACTTTGGAATAAGTCATGGTGTCATTTTCAGTTTCTGAAGGAAGCAGTTGCTTCCTTTGCAATCTGTCTTTCTCCACAGGGTCAGCATTTTGATCCTTCATTTCTAATAGGATAAAAATGTCTTCAACCTGTCCAAGTCCTCATATGTCCCCTCATCAAGGTTGCATTTCCTGCATCTCTTAAGAACACCTACATTCACAATGGGGTAAGATGGTGGCACTGGAGGGCTAGGAAGTGTTAGATTTATTTGTTCATTTAAGAAGTCATCAGCAAACACCCACCCAATCCTGGTGGCTGTGTTGGCCATAGGAAATCATTTGTTCTAAACTTCTTATGTTACAGATGTTGCAACTTAGAGTCCCTGAGATGGTGCAAACATTCCATCTCTTGACATCACTGATTCATTTAACATTTATGGAGGATATACTATGTGCCGGTCACATGGTCTTGGCAAAATGAGAACACTTTTGTCCAACGAAGAAGGATGAGAGACTAAACAATTACCGTACAGTGTAAATTTTAGCATAGATGTAATATGCTGGGTTCCATGTGAACCCAGACAAAACTGAGAAACTCTGTGGAAGGGAAGTATCTGCTTTTGGAAATCCCTTAAACAGAGCCACAAGGTCTAAAAGGAGGAACGTGGGTTAAAAGCTACTGAACACTTTCTTCAAATAAAGCTTAATGGCAAGAAAAGAGATGGAATTTGCTTTAGTTGAATTGGAGCAGGTGAAAATCCTGGGGCCCTGACACTTCTTGGGGTCCTGTGCAGAATACCCAGGTTCCACAAAGTCCAACTTGGAAACCATGGTGCTATATGATGCCAGGAGGCCTCTCCTGTTCTGTCTCGGTGCTCCGCTCTGCATCCTGGAATTCTTTTTTTTTTTTTTTTTAATTTTTAAATTTATATATATTTCACATCATTTCAGTCCCTGGGTGTCACCCACCACCTCCCCTTCCCACCTGCTCCAGCTGGTCCCCATTCTCCCCTTGTGCAGTTTCATTTGGTTGACCATATATTAGTGAAACCATTTGGTTTCTGTCCCTTTCTATCTGGCTCGTTTCTGCTAGAATGATTTCTTCTAGGTACATCCACATCCTGAAATTCTTGGTCTCACACACTGTCAGGATTCTGCTGGGGGCTCAGTGAAGTCTGGTGAATAAATGGATGACAGCCTGAACTTTTGCTTTCTCTCAAATTTGTTGTTCTCGGGTGCAGAATTCTAAAGAGCATTTCAAGACTTAGTCTTACACAATTTTATACAAACGGAAGCAAGCAGCCACAGCAGAAGTATAGACTTCTGCTTTGGAGAACAGCAGGGAGGCCACAAGAGGTCACTGCAGGAATTCTGTTTGGGAGAAAAGAGCCCCTCAGAGGACTCTGCACCGGAACAATGCAGTAAAATAGGGAGCACTCGGCTTCAGCACTTCTCCATCCCTCCCGCAGGTCCAGGCTGGGATTGTGAGCTGAGCTGTCGCTGTCCAATTTTCAGGGTCAGGTAGTACCGGCCACCCTGCTGCAATCAGGGGTCCCACATGACCCTGAGCCACAACGGACTGCCCCTGGGGCCTGTTTTTCTCCAAGGGAATCTTTGTTCATGAGGTTATAGGGGGGTGAGGGATAGGGATGGAGGACTAAGTATCAAAGGCTAGTGTTTATAGAGAATCTCAGATACCATTTGGAACCTCCCAATGTCATTTGTGGGCTCTTTTCATATATTAATCATTGTAACTATTGCTATTTCCTGTCACCGTATATGAAATGGGCCTAAAAGTGGAGCAGATGGAATGTTCCAGGTTATGTTTTCACAGAAGTTAGGTCAAGGGGTAAATGCAGAGAAAGCTGTGGTGTCCATCAACGTGGAATATTTGTGCTGGCACATATGTGAACTTCTCTAGAATAGGGGCCCTCCCACCCCTGTCCAGTGCAGAACAAATGATTGCCCATCAACCTGGTGGGGCCAGGTCAGGTCTGTATGGTGTGGACCATAGTGAGACTCCCTGGGGCTACCTCAGATCTCACTGGGCAGGCCCGTAGAAGCTTTACTCTGAGGGTTTTTTTGTGTTTGAGGTCCCTTTAGCTTGGGTTGGAAGTGTGTGTCCCCAGAGGAATGGGTGATAAGGCAAAGGCTTGAGGGTGAGGTAGTGCAAGTGGCACAGATTATTTATTCATCAGCAAGTGCTGAGGAACTCAAGTTAGTGACTGGCGCTTTCTTTCTCCTAAAAGAAACCAAGGCGTTCTGACTCAAAAATCTTCAGTGGCTTGACTATAAGGTGAGAGCTCAGATTCAAGGGTCTCTGTGGACAAGCCCCACTCACTATTCTAACTTTTCTCCGCTTCATCAAATCAACTCCCAGAGAGGGTTGCTCTTTTTGTTTCCACAGGAACACATACACCCATACATCGTTTATGTATTTACTATGCATGCATATGTGTATAGAACACATACTATGCATGCATACTATGCACACTATGTATAGCACACATACTATGCATACTATACATGCATATGTGCACAGAACATATACAATACCCAGTATATACCACACACATGCACCACATGCACACACACCACACAACTCACCTTCCTCCTCTCTGAGGTTCTGAATCTTTCTGTTCTTCAAGGTTCAGCCCAGGTCCATCCCTCGGGAACCACCCCCATGGTCACTCCCTTTGTTAAGTTCCCAGAGCTCTGAAGGCCTGTCCCTCTCCCCTCACACATTTCACATGCTGCTTAGCAATGTCACGTAGCTTTTAAATTTTAATCACAGTCACCAGTAGAGTTTGACTGCCAGCTTAACAAGAGCTAGTACCTGATCAAATACTGCTCAGAAGAGACGCTTGAGAGAGAGGCCAGAGCCCACATTCCTGGGTTGGCTTCTCCGGGTTTTATTCCCACTCCGTGTGACCATTGGGAGGCAGAGTACCTGGAGCATATTATCTCGGCCACTCACATAAATGCTTTCAGTGAGTTATGCTTTAATGTCAGGCCTCTTGCTTTTATAGAGGGTCGATATAAGAACCATCTGGTTGAACAACATTTTGGTATCTTTTGTAAAACTGCAGTTGAAGACATCATTCACGATGTCAGTCAGTGTCCTTTATACAAGGGTCCACACAATAAATTCTGGTTCGTGCTTAGTTCCAGGAAGAAATTCTATTTCTGCAGATAAATTAGTTAGTATGCTTCCTGTTGTCAGAAAATGAAAACTACATAGCTCTGCTTGTTTCTCTTTTTGCTTAGTGGCTAGATAAGAGTCAAATTTACAGCCTGTGTGTTATAATCTGCTCAGCTATGGGGCCCACAAGCACTTATTCCTTCCACTTCTTTTAAATGGACTTATTTTATTTTATGTCCAAATATCTCATTATGCTTTTGCAAGATGTGTGAGTCTGCAAGTCATCTGGGCAAGCATTGATTTGGCCTATTTATTGCTTGTGCTGGCTGCTAGGGGTACAAAGATGAATTCAACTGCACCCAGCTTTCTAGAAGCTCAGATCTGAGCATACAGAACAGCTGTGGAAATAAGTAATTACAAAATAAGGTTGGTGCTCTAACAGAAATGAAGCTAAAGGATAAAGCTGACTGGGGGAAGAGCCATTGAAGGCTTCATGCAGTAGAATCAGGTTGGGAAAACAGTAAGAAGACACTGAATGAAAAACTCTAGGTGTCTAATTCTGAAATTAGATAAAGCCTTATCTGTTTCTGTGCCTGTCTCCTTGTATGGGCTAGAGTGGACTTTTTTGAGGTCAGGCAGGCATGGGCTCTCTGCTGCTCAGTGGACTCCAGAATGCCAGCTCAGACCTGGTGGCAGTGCAGTGTGGTGGTTAGAACATGGGCACTGGAGTCAGTCTGTCTGGTTTGCATTCTTTAGGCAGGCTCACTTAACCCCTCTGAGCCTTAGCTGTGAAGCAAGGGCAATAGTATTTGCCTCACAGAGATTTTTGTAAGCGCCAAAGAAGAAACTATGCATGAGGAACTTAGAAGTATGTTCAGTAAGTGATACAGTGCTCAAGGAATGTTTGGTGATTAGCTAATCTGGATTATAGATAATACTTTACCATTTAGGGTAGCAGAACAATAAAGTGGAAAAACCACAAACTGCTTTCAGCAAAGCTCTCTCCACTATGAATGTAGCTCAATTAGTATCATTTTCAAATGATGCCTAAAGTAAAAATAACATTGCTTTATGGTCTGCTTTCAAGAACTGGTTAAGTTATGTTCCATTTAACCCAGTTTTTCAAGAGTTTTCATCATAGACGGATGCTGAATATTGGGAGAAATCTTATACTGTCAAAATATTAACAAGGATGTAAAACAATGGTACTTCATTAGAAGATAAAAAAATAAAACCATTAAAATTTTCTTCATTAAAAAAATAAATTTTATGAGCTGACATTTTATGTAGGACACTCAACAATCTTTCGATAATGAGGTCTTTCTTGAGGATTTAAGTTTTGGGAACATTTGGTAACTCGGCATCCTTCCTAGTCTACAGTTAGAGCTGTTTTGTCACAAGACTTAGAATCAACAAAATAAACAATTATGAAATGTGCATAGTTTGAAACAAAACAAGTGTTTCATTTTCCTGAAATGGTGTGAGAGCACGTCCTACTCTATGTCCACAGGTGGCTTTAGTTTGTTGCTATTCTTAGAACTGCTTATTAATGTTTCTTACAGCCCCTGAAATGCTGGACACACGAAGAGGCTCTTGGGAAACAGTACCTCTCCTACCCCACTTCTGTCTTCACTGGTTTCCCTGTCCACTGATTTCCAAAGAGACCAGGGTTCTTTGTGCAGTAAATGAAGAAAGAGATATAATCTGGGTTTTCAGCCAAGAAGGAGAGTACAAGCTTTCACAAGAGTGTCCTGACATGGACAAAACTGGCCTCTCAATGGAATGTGGATGTTAATGCCAGTGGTGTCACTCTAAATGTTTAATGACCAGCTCTTTGAGGGTGTAAGCCCCAATTTACAATGCTTATCCACTGCTTGGGTGGTCAAACTACCACCACGACTGATTTCCATTTGCAAGTGTGATGTCAGTGAGGTGGAGTTGGGGAGAGTAGTCCCCATTAAATAATAATGCCACAACATACACACTTAATGTAAATAACAGCCACAGCATAGTTAACAGTAAAACCTAGTGAATTAATAAGTGGTGAATTTTGAGTATGTTATCTATTTTTAAAAACATTTTGTGTAATTTTAAACTTATATAATTTAATTTTTAATAACAGTTGTTTTAACCATGAATGTTTACAGCCCTTCTGATGGGATGAGGCAGTGTTAGCACTTCACTGGAAATGAGTTTCCTTCATCAAACTACAGTTTCTTCCACCTGGTTCTGCTCACCTCCCTACTGAATGAATCTATGCTCTTTTGGGACACAAGATTGGCTCTATGCAAACATTCTTGGGCATACATCTAGTCTATGGACACATACAGAGACATTGTCATGCAAAATACATGAGAAAACCTCTCCTGCTTAGGTTTGTGCATTAGCCCTTCCCCCCAAGATAAACAAGCAACCCTATCTACACCTTTATGGAAATTTAGAAATATGAATGCAGAAGATGCTACAACCAGGGGCATCCTGAAAATGGAAGGAAAGTGTAGAGGAGAAATAGACCAAGGAAATGGAGCAGAGGCAGGTGGAGGGAACATGAGACAAACAAAACCAGGGAAATGGAGGCAGATAGAATCTGCTTTGTTCTGACCATTTCAGAACATCGATGTGCAATCACCCGGTAGGTTCATATCCAATTCTTGTAGATGGAAAGGGAATTTTGGAACCCTCACCGTCATTTTACAGGGTTTTCATGCTGAACTGGGAGAAAGACCAGCAGGCAGGGAGACCACAGCTGAGCCCACCAGCCCAGAGCAATGCCACCAGTCTATGCCAAAGTTGGGGAGCTCCTTTTATCCCTCCCCCCTCCAGACTCTGGTGTCTGTCATGTGTTTACACCTCCTGCTCTCTGGGCCTAGGTGCCCATAATCATAGGCATGCCTGCCCCACCTCACGCTCCTCAGTCCCAAGTATTCCTGAGCAATCCAGGAGGCATGCAAGAGGCAAGGAGCTGGCCATAGGCTAGTGGCAGGAGGGTGGCAAAAACCCCGAGTGACTCCATTTTCCTTACAATCCACAAAAACAAATACATTGAACGAGTCTTAGAAAAGTGGTGGATCTTAGCCATTAGATCCAACTTGGCCTGAAGGGTAAAGATTAAGGTGGAAACATCTATAAACCATTAGTTATCGAGAGGTTTCTCTCAACGAGGATTCACTCCTGAAATGTAGTCATTGAGACACACAGGCCTTAGGGGGTTCCACATTTCTATCTGACAAACTCCCAAGGAGTTTGGACAGCAACATGGCATTTTAATTTCAACATGGCAGTGGGGAGATGTTAACACTGCTCTAATTGGGATGGTAGGCTTTTAAATTAAACAAGTATTTCAAATGCTCTTAATTAGCTTTCCAGTCAACGTGCTTTCTGTTTGAAGTTTACTGATTACTTCAGGCGAAGCTGGGCCCTACTGAACCTGACACCTGCTATCATTGAGAAAAAAACTCCCAGAGAGATAAGGAGAGGAATGAAGAAGCAGCCTGTGGTCTGTTGAAGAGATGCAGGACTTTTCTAAAGACCCAGGAGAGCTGGGGACTGAGGGACAGAGAATGGAGTACTTTTTGCCCTAAATGTCATGAAGTGGCTTCCTGGACACTAGGTGTGTCCAGGAAAATGGCTGCTGGGGTCACTAAGTGGCATTTTTCATGTCGGTGTTTCTATGCAACCATCAGCATGAAAGCTGGAGAACAGGTCAGATGTTGCAGGGCCCAGAGACAGCCCTTACGAATGGCCAGGAGGTCACCTGATGGCAGCTTCAGTTTTCTGACAGAGGCCGTGTGCCCTTCCCAAAGCCTGCCACACAGGTTAGAGTTCTGGGGGAGCCCTGGGTCCTTGCTGGAGAAAGTCCTTGGCAGACTCTTAGCTCTGAGTCCTGTCCAAACCCCTGGCAACCGCAGGTAGGTCTGGCATGGCTACTTAACCCTTCGGTTCCAGGACCACCAGTAGGAAGCTCAGCTTCTGTCTGTGTATCTTTGACTCCCTTGTTCTAGGTTTCTGATTCAGCAGTTATTTGATATGATCATCATTACTACTGAAAGTATATACCCAACTTTCCTAATCAAGTTATGAGGGGCAAATGGGTCTCATCTACATGATATGGGGGCTTCCTCTCTTCCCCTCCATGGGTTCCGGGTGCTGAGTTTCTCTAAGTGTAGATCATTTCAGGGACTGACCATCTCAAGAGGAACCCCTTTTTTGACCTCATTCATTCATTCATTCATTCATTCATTCATTCATTTATTTTTTGAGACTAGGTCTCATTATTTTTGCTTGTGGAACCGCAGGCTCTCATTGCCCGGGGTACCACAGAGTCAAGCAATCCCCAGCCTCAGCTTCCCAGGTAGCTGGGATTACAGGCATACACCACCACGCCCCGCTATATTTTTTTGGAACTAGGTCTCGCTACGGGCCCCAGGTGGGACTCTAACCACGATCTCTAGCCCCAGCCACTTCATAGGCTGAAGCTTACAGGCATGAGCCACCGTGCCCGGCCCCTTGACCTTCTTATTTTGATAAAGTCCTTTGGGTGCTTGGTCCCCGGCTGGAGCGGGGACAAGAGGGTCGTGCCCCGGAGGCCTCCTCCACCAGCTTTACTGGTGGCTGCCCTCTCTTCCCAGGTAACTTCCTTCAGTCACATTTCAAAAAGAGACACTTTCTGCAGATGTCCACTTTTAAATCGACTTCTTTCTCTTAAGGTCTTCTAGACTACATTCCTTGGCTTAGTGTTTGCATCCTAAAGGTGTGGAGGTCGGTCCATTGTTGTTGAGGGCAGCCAATAGCATGGGGGCTGAGACTAGGTCTGCACTCAGAGAAATGGATTCAGAGCCTAGTTTCCACACTTACTGGCCAAACTTGGCCCAATCATGGAAACACCTCCATCAGGTAAACGGGTTGCCTCTCAGAACTGTTGCGAGAACAAAAGGGTGTAGAGAGATGATTCAGCACGAGGAGCTGTTTTCATCATGAAGACTTCTAGGAATAGTTAGTAGTGGCTCTAGGAAGAGCAGAACCTGAGCACCTGGGGCATGGTGGGTGAATTTAGACTGGAGTGCAGAGTAGAAAAGGTCAAGAGGACGAGGCAGCAGCTGGAAAGGTGGGGTGCCAGGCACTGCCAGCCAGGGGCAGCGTACAGCTGAGGCAAACGGGTCCTAAAGAGAAGGGCTCCAAAGCCAGCCTCGCCTTTCTTACCCTTTCCAAGGGCTTGGGAGGGAGTCTGTTTTATCTTGGGTTACCTTCGGCCTTTTCCCCCGCGGGTCCCACTTTGTACCTACCTAGAGCGACTTGCTGCATGTGCCGCTGTGTGATCTCTTCCTTCAGGCGACCTGTCAGAGACACAAAGCAAAGCTGCTCGTCAGTTTCCAAGTGGCCGGAGGTAGACTTGGCCTCAGGAACATGTGGAAAGCTAAGAAAAATTTAAGTAGACTAAAGGAAACAAGATGATAGCAGGTGTAGTTTCTGAGATGAGCGCTTTAATGGCCTGGATTGTGCCAGAAGAAGAGGCTGCGGGAGCTGGGGGGCTGGCACAGCAAAGCAAGTGTGCACTTTGCCTTTGGATTCAATGTTCTTTGTGTTCAGCTAGTTTAGTGTGTCACTCATAACCTTTGCTAGAACCCTAGTCTCTTAAGTAGTTCTATTATTAATAAAGGGGGAGGCAGGATTTTATCTTTTGATAAAATACAGGGCCATGATGATTATTATCATAATCATTATTGAGGTAATGTTGGTTTAAAATATTATATATGATTTAGGAGGATAAGGTCATATTTCCTCAGGTATATGACACGGCATCACATTCACAACCACAATATATTCTTTACCACAGACCACTGTAGGGCCACCTTTAAATTCTCCTCTTTCTTTTAAAATATCTGTCAGCATGAAAATGGTGATTTTCATTAATAATAGGCTTAATATGAACACAAAACTTCATTATTTGGTGCACATATTATTCTAAATACATATTATTTTAGGTTGCGTTAACAAAGGTATAGTATGTAGATTAAAGGAGGTGATATCTTCAATGTGCTCTGCAGTGGTCAGACCACTGTTGTTATTTGTTAGAGGAGCTACTCTTCATATGGAACACTAGTAAAAAAGAAAATATTTAGAAGATGGTGACAAGGATGATAAAAAGATCTAAAATTTAAAAGATCTAAAATTATACCATGTGAAATATTTAACATCTTAAGGAAAATTAAGATGTTTAGATGGAGAAGAAAAGATCTGGAGGGAGAGAAGCTACTGAGATAGCAGCTGCCTTTAAAAATCTTAATGTTGTCATTTGGATGAGAGGACAGATTTATTTTGTCATACTGCTGAGGGGAGAAGTCAATTGAATAAAAGCAGGTTTGGAGCTCAACACAAGGAACAAACAGCTCACAATGAGGGTTGTATTAACATGGATTCAGTCACTTCATAATGGACTGCCTCTCTTGGCAAAGCAGTGAGCCCCTCCCTGCAAGAGCAGAAGCCAGATGACCATCTGTTGGGTTTAGAGTAGAGAGAATTCCTGCCCTAAGTAGGAGTAGGGGTGAAATGACCTCCAGGCTCCCTCTGTCCGTGATTTTGTGCTTTGGGATGGGTGAAACAGCAGCTCTGGGGCTTGTTTTATGTCTAAGGACTCAGCACAATTGTGAAAATGTCAGTGCTGTCTGTATCTCAAGTGTATATTTTGGGAGGTGTGCTCAGGCCACTGGGGGCTGCTGAGAAAGCCTGGGAATTTTATTTCTCCCTGGTCTAATATATTTCTTTCCTCAGATGGAGTACATCCTATGCCTCAAAGGCTACAGCAGAATTGAGTATCCAAATGATGAGTAGACATCAAGACAGTCACAGGAGATATCGCCACTTACTCAAAGTTCTAGGGCACTTCTAGAATGTTACAACTGGGATGAGAAAGTCATTCAGTTTAGCTTCACAGACAATTTTGGAATCCCCGCTATATAATGAAATGCTTGTTTTGCCTCCAACTTGCATGTATGCAGGCTATTCTACTGATTAAATTGTATTAATTAATAAATCCATGTGGCATTGACACCTGCTTCCCATCGGTTTCAGATTTGAATCTGGTCTGTTCTCTGGGACAGCACAGAAAAAGAGTTCTCTCATTGGTAGTGGAACCCTTCATCCATTTGAGGTTGCTGTGATTTTGCCTCTTAGTCCTGTCTTCTCTGAGTCAAACAGCATCTGTCCCTGTAGCTCCCATTGCTGGCTGTTTCTAGGCATGTCTTCATCTTCTGTACATCCCCACTGGAGAGGACAGCACATAGGGAGGAAGCCAAGGCATCAGCAGTCATAACACCCTGTGCCACTTGGCAAGGGAGGGATTTAGGGAGTGTGCTGTGTGCTGAAGGGCAGCTGGGAGGTGGGAAACTGGCCCAAAGATTAGCAATGGATGAGCAGGGAGCCAATAGGAATAAGACATGTAACTGGGCTAACCATGTTCACCATGAACTCTCCTCCCCACCCAGTACCAGCAAAGTCAAAAAGTAGGGGCAAAGAGGTGGCACAGGGCAGAGGTTCTAGCCTGTACCAAGCACTGCTGACTTGAATGTTAAGGATTCGAAGCACAAACAGTCTTCAAATACAAGGGAACATTGTTGAGACAAATGCAGGACTCCATTTAGAAAAACTTGTTTAGAATAGGTCATTAAGGCTCTCCTAAGCCACAGTATAGAGAACCAGGCTTGGTGACTGGCCTGCATCCTGCCCACCACATCCTAAAGAGACTGACAGGGAATGATATGGTCCTTCAGAGCATACACTGGGCTACATTCCTCCCTGGAAAATCACCTCCTCAAAGCCTGCCTGACCCAAAACCTGCCTTCTTGACAACCAACCATGGACCCTCCTGCTTCCCCAAGTCTGTGCCTTCCAACTTCAGGCCTTGCCTCTTGTTGGCGCTCAGCCTAGTATCCTGAGTACTAGTTAGTACTAGTACAATTTCTGCTGCTCCCATTGGGAAGGGACTAGTTAGGCTCCTTTCCCCAAATCCTGGAGAAGCATTTTGGGAATGATAGAGTTAAGGGTTCTCTATAGCCTGCACCCCACTCCTTCTCCCCACCTCTTCCTGCCCACTCCTCTCCCCAGTCTGCTCAGAACTGCTCATGCAAATAAAGAGGGGGTTTTACTCCAGGATTGAGAGTTTCACAAACTCTACAAACATAACTACCTCTCCCAGAACAAAAAGACAAAGACATACCCAGGGAACAAAAAGTGGGTCTTTATCATGCTACATTTTGTTAAAGGTAGGTTAAAAGCATGTTTGGTGATGCTCTGTTGTGGAGAATTGGCTAACATTTCCCACCAAATGGCAAATTTTATTCTTGAGCTCTTCCCAAACAAACTTCCAAAAATAGCCTTATGGCTGATACCTAATTGCATTTCCAACAGAGTCATTTTTCATGTGAAGATAAGAGTCTCTGTAATTGGCTGGATCTTGCAACTCCACAGGTTTTGGCACAAGAAGGAGGTGAGGGGGACTTCAGAATTCACTCAGCATGCAGCTTGCTGTCATTAGCATGGTGATAAATTTGCTGGTTTTGGCCTGGGTTCCTGGACACATCCCTGTCCCGAGGTATGGAAGAGAGATGAAATGGAAACCAAGAACTCCCAGCCTGAGGCAGCAGACGGCTGGGAAGAGGGTCTGGTGAGAGGAGGGAAGCTTGGCTAGAAGGTGAATGGTGGTAATTAGTAATTTTGTCTGCAGTAGTTTACAACAATATATGTGAGAGGCAGCATCTCTTCCTATCTGATTCATTAATCGACAGAATAGGGGTGGCAGCAAGTCTAAAAGGAACCTCCAGAGGAGACATGGGATCTGAAAGAACCATGTGTAGGGTATTTGGAGGGAGCATGCTGTGTGGTGTATAACTCCTTTGCACCAAGTAATTCACGGGAAAAGCATCATCATCATGCAGGAGCAAACTCATTTTTTGCATTGATCTCCAGTCTTTTGGATAAAACAATTTTCCTTAAGCTCACACTATTTGCATGCCTGTTAGCTTAAAATTGTTCGCTCAGTGAGAGTGACTTCGCTGGCCCACAGCACAGCTACTTGATGAAAATCCCCTAGAATGACTGATGCATGCTATTGAGCATTTTCTGTGATGTGATGCCTTGTTGAGGATGTTGATGTCACTATCAAGCAATGCATATTTATTTTAAGCCCACTATATATTGAGTGCTCAATTCTAAGTGTTGAAGATATACAAACTGGCACAAGACTATTCAAGTTTAAGAAATTCTACACGATGCAGGAGATGGCAAGTAGGTGGTCCTGGTGTTCTTCCTTTTAAAAGCTGGACTAATGTTTGACCTTGCTCCTCCATCATGGATGCTTTGATTTTCTGCTGAGCCTGACTTTGACTCTTTAACAAAGCACACTGGGCAGCTATAACCAATCCCTTGAAGTTGCATTTGAGATGAAGCAAACCTCTTTGCCATTTTAGTTAGTAGACACAAGTTTGAATGCAGACAGAGTGAAGTGCAAATTGCAATTCTGTGCTTCCTATTTGGACAGGTTACTTACCATCTCTAGGTCTTAATTTTATCACTTGAAATAGTAATAATAATATAAATTGTGATAATATCTTCTTTACTATATCTCAAGATTCTGGGGAGAATCAAGGAATAATGTATAGGCATGTCCACTATGCTCATTTCAAGCAATAAGGCACATTCACATACATTGAAAAGGTACTGTATTTGTAATATGCAGGCCAAATAGTTGATCAAAGGTAGTGATAAGTTTGGAGGAGAGAAATGTGGTGAGGATAGATACCATTATTGAAGGTGAGACTTGAGTGGATTCTGATAAGAGAAGTGTCAAGTCATTCAGTTGAAGCAATTGAGGCTGTAGGGTGGAGAAGGACAGTGGTATACTAGTTTGGGGCAGAGTTTGGAAGAGAGAGCTTGACTGAAATACTAGGGTTGGGGGAAGACTGAGTTTGATGCATACCAGAGTCTGGAGCCAGGTAAAAACCTATCCTTCCGTTCAACTAGATTACTACATAGTCCCAGTAGAATTAAAATAAGCATCAGTGGAAGAAAGGAGTTTGGGGAGAACCAACAGAGTACAGTTCCTGCTTAAGGGGTCTCTAATTGAGCCCCAAGTCTTGATTTCAACTGTGATAGGGGAAGCTAATTTCTTTGTGCAATCATTCCTCAATTTCCAAGGAAGACTGGTTCCAGGAATCCTACAGATATTAAAATCTGATCAAGTCCTGATATAAAATGCCAGTATTTTCATTTAACCTATGTATACCTTTCCCTATACTTTCAATCATCTCTTGATTATTTCTAATAACTAATGCAACATAAATGCTATGTAAATAGCTGTTATACTATATTGTGTAGTGAATAATGCCAGGAAAAAAGTGTTTATATATATTCAGCAGTGGTGTAACCATCACAGGCTGAACTATGTATTTCCCAGTCTTGGTTGTTTGAACTCATGGATGCAGCACCTGTGGTCATGAAGAGCCACCTGCCCTAAGAGAGGATTATGTGACCAAAAGGTTAGACTCCTTAAAGTTGTTTGTAAACATATTTATAAAGTAGTAGGTCTAGCATAGATCAAGTATAGAATTCTTAAGTGAATTTCCAAAAAATAAGAGTTATAGTCTTAAAAATAAGAGTTATTACTCTCGGGTCTATAACTCTTATTTTTAAGAGTCTTTAACTTCTTTGAAATCTTAAAATCAGGCATATTCCTTCCTTCCTTGCTAATATATATTCCATCTGGCTATACCTAACTTTATTTGTATAGTTTATCTGTTTGTAAAATTTATTTAAACATGCTTCAAATATCTACTAAGGCAATATATATAGATCCAATGCAATCATCAAAATTCCAATCAATATTTTCAAGGAAATAGAATAAAAATGTTAAAAATTACATAGAACCACAAAAGAATGAATATTTAAAGCAACTTTGAGAAAAATGAAGAAAAAGAGGCATCAAGTAACCCAATTTTTAGTTATATTATAAAGTAGTAGTAATTAAAACAATGTGGTGTTAGAATAAAAACAGGCATACATCTCAACAGAATGAAAACGAGAACTCAGAGCTAAATCCACACATATATAGACACCTAATTGATGGTAAAGGAACAATGGACATACAATGGAGAAGGGAAAAATCTCTTCAACAAATGCTGCTAGGAAAATTGGATAGCTACATGCAGAAGAATGAAATTGGATCACTCTCTAATTCCCCACATAGAAATAAATTTTAAATGGCTCAGAGACTTAGATGTAAGACCTGAAACTATAAAATACATAGAAGAAAACATAGGACCATAACATTAACAACAGTGATGGCCTTGGGGACTTTATCTCAGCAGCAAGAGAAATAAAAACAAAAATAACAATGTGGACTATACCAAATTAAAGAGCTTTTGGACAGGGCAAGAAAATAGCAGCAGACTAAAAATAATGGCCTACTGATAGGAGATGGTATTTTCATATCAGGCATCTGATAAGGACTTGCTAACCAAGATATGCAAAGAACTCATCCAGTTTAACAAAGAACCCCAAATAACCCAATTAAAAAAAATGAAAGATGATCTGAATACTTTTCCAAAGAGAATATACAGATGGCCAACAGACATAAGAAAAAAATGCTCATCATCATTTTTTATAGGGAAATGCAAGTCAAAACCACAATGAGATATTTCACACCTGTGAGAATGGCTTACATCAACAAGACTGCTGACAACAAATGTTGGTCAAGTGGAGAAAGAGAAACTCTTAGACACTGTTGGTGGGAATGCAAATTGCCATAGCTGTTTTGGAAAGTGGTACAGATCTTGCTCAAAAACTGAAAACAGAAGGATCATATGATCCAGCAATTCATCCTCTGGGTAGCCAAAGAAATTCAAAGAGTCACACGCACTGAGATGTTTACTGCAGCATTACTTACAATAGCTAAAATATGGAAGCAACCTAAGTACTCAATGATAGAGGATTAGATAAAAGATGCAGTATATATACACAATGGAGTATTATTCAGCTAGGAGGAAAAATGTATTGTAGCCATTTGTAACAAAATAGAAGCAATTCAAAGTTAGTTGGACAGAGAAAGAGAAACACTGGATGATTTCACCTATCCATGCACTGGACAACTAAGCATTGAACAAAAAAATAAACTGGTGGATACTGAAAATTGAAATGATATTAGGAGAGGGGAAGGAGGGGCAGGAGCAAGCATGAAGGGATATAATGAAGTTTTTTTTTTATTGTTGTTTCACTTGTCAGTGTTTTTTGTTTAAAGCATGAAAAAAAAATCTACTGAGGCAGACATGGCCAATGCCCAACACAGCCATGATGGATAAGACTTCAAAGGAGAATATCAAGAAGTTTCAGCTAGATTAGAAACATGAACCAAATTTCTGAAGACTAGAGGTAGGACAAAATGCAAACTGGGGAGGGAGGCCTAATCATTCACCTGGCAGGGCTCTGGGTCCAAAAGCCACTAAAAGTCAATATGCAAGATAAGGGACGAGAGCCAGGCTCTTATTTTAGAGCTGCAGGTTGGGATGAGACTCTCCCCATGCAACCTGGGTGAAATGAGACTGAGAAAAAAGAGTGCCAGTTGTTGCTTGGGGCTCTGGTTCCAATCCTGCTGCAAGTCAAAGAGCAGCGTCTCTGGTTCTGAAGGCCAAACAGCCTGACACTGCTGTGGGGCCACCTCTCCCAAGTGTCCTGATTTGCTTCTAGGTTTGAAGTATGGAGGGTCTGTCAGATCGAGTGCTGAGCACAAAGGGCCAGAGAGAAAGACATAACATGCTTAATTAAAAATAGTCTACCCACTAAAATGCTAAAATGCTAAAAAAGAAGGGTAATTCTAATGCTGATAAAAGATAGCAAATCAATAGTTGGAACATGGACTTATTTCAGATGAAAGTAATTTTCTGGACAGGGTGATAAAGAAGTGGATTGATGCAGAAACTTAGAGGCTGAATTAGTATTACTCTTCAGTTTATAGCACACCACATCCCTGGTCAGCCTGGACAAAGCCTATATGAATGTACACATGTGTGTATGTGGTGTGCGTGTGTGTGTCTGTGTGTATGTGTAAGGATGTGTGTGATGATTTTATCCCTTCATGTTCCATCTTTATTCTTATTCCCTTCTTCTTTCATAGAGTCATTCTAATTGATTTGATGCATATCCTCTAATTGTATGATCTCTTTCAAATTGTGTTACAGTTTTCTGTGCAAATTTTAAGCGATTAAGTAGTAGTATGCTCCAGCTATTGCTTACTTATCAAAACTGTGGTTTGACTTCTACCCATATTGTTCTATGTGCATCAAATTCTCAGTGTTTAACTACCACACATACCCCATAGTGTGTACCCTAATATTTTACTTCCATTTCTGGGGAGCTGAGCAGCTAGCCTGCCTCTGGCTCCATTACCATCCCTGCCGACCATTACTTCTAAAGTACTAGTGACCATTCTGAACATGTGTCTTCTAAGTCTGTGAGGAAATTCCCCTGCAGGGTCTCAGCTGAGGGTGTGCTTAGGTTAGGTGCTGCTTTCCCTGACCAGGCAGGTCTACACTCCCAGGAGAGACCTGAGAGGAAGGAATGGACATATTTTAAAGGTGACTTCATGATTTGGAAGATGGTATAGAAAAAATTCACCCCAACACAGTGTAGAAAGCAGAAGAGATGAAAGTGGAAAAGAGCAGGTAAAAGTCACAGAGAAGAGATTGAGGGGTTTCATCACCTGACAGAAGTTTTAAAAGAAGGGCATGGAGGTAATGGTGAAGAAGCAATATTTGATGAGACAGCAGTTGAGTTTATACAGAACTGAAGAAAGACATGCCTTTGGGTTGAAAGTGTGCCCGGAGTATTGAGCAGAGTAAGAACAAATAAATCTACCCTTAGACACATCATTGTAAAACTGCAGAACTTCAGGGAAAAAGAGTCACTATTACCAGTTTCCAAGAGCCCGCAAAGGAGTAACTTAGGAGCCCATACCTCATGACAACAGGCACCGGGGACAATGGAGGGAAATAACTGTCAACATGATTTTTACACATGGTCAAATTATCCTTTATTGGTGAGGATGCAGTAAAGACATTTTCTATTATAGGAGACTAAGAGCATTTATGACCTCTCACCCCTTTTCTCCTCCCACCAGAAAAGAACTGAGGCAGACATAGAGGAGGTTATGAGGTGATGAACTGGCTATGCTAGGCTCCCTAGTTTGCACACCACCTGAGTCACTTACTGTGTACATTTGTGCAAGTTACTGACATTCAGTGCTGGCTTTTCATCTGCAAAACAGGGATGATAATGGTATCTGTTGTGAGGTGCACATTAGGTCACAAATGTAAAGTCCTTGGAAGCGTGCCATATAAATAAGATGTGGCATAGAAATAAATAAATAATAAAAAGAAATAAGAACTATTGAAGTGTTAAAAAACTATTGAAGTGTCATCCTACATATTCAAGAAAAAATATGTAGGATAAATATGTAGTCTAAAAGAAATAAAGATGATTATAAGAAAAAATATTTGCTTAAAAATATTTCACTATTGCTACCTATAAAAGCTTCACATTTTGAATAGTGAAAATAAAATCTCTCTCTCTGAAAGTCAAAATGTGAAGCAATAATAACCAAAATAATAAGATGGAGATAAAGTGAGGGAATGTTGAATGCTAGTGGTTGGGAAGAGGGTGTATTTGGAATAACTACAAACAGTATAATAGTTACATTTTAACTCTAGAAGAATAAAACTTAGAATATGATAGTCAAATCAATAGAGAATTAGGAAAAAGGTGGAGGGGGAGATGTCAAATGTTCAATAATTCAACAGAACAGGAAAGTGGAAAAAAGGAGCAAAGAAGACAATGAGGAAAGTGATTCTGTGTTTAGTCAAATGATCAAAGGCAAGAGCCTTCCCTACAGGTGTGCATGGGATCAGAGAGGACTGAATGGATACCTACAGAGCCATGGTGAAGGGTCATCTGAGGTTGAAGTGGGGCAGAGGAGGAGTTGGGTGGGGGAGATGGGAAATAAGCAAGATTTAAAAAAATCACACTTTCATAAATGTGTGGTTCATGGAAAAGTACATTTGTGTGTATTTATTAAAAATAAATGAAAATATAAGAGCCCAGTGCAACAGGCTTCTTTGAGAGGGAAATGTGACCTTATGACAATGCTGGCAGTTGTATTTGGGTACCTGGCATGCCTGTCAGCTGTCAGACATGCTGAAGGAACATCTTCACAGCTCCAACTCCCAGTGTCAGGGCTGGGGCTACCACAGTTCTGTTATTGCCCAGGAATTTGAATAAGAAGGGGTAATGTGCAGGATTGGGAGACAGAGGATGCACAACCATGGTGGCCCCAAGGAAGTCTCCTGGGCTTAGGCTGAGGAGAGACTCAGAGAAGCCCTCAACCCTCTCTGGGAGAACTCCAAAGAGAAAGCACAGGGATGGAGCCTAGAATGGGAGAGCAGGAATGGTTTAAAATTCGGGGCAAAGACTTTCCCTCCCAAAGTCTTCTTATTCCAACATGACATTTCAATTCTCCGGAATTCAAGATTCTTCTACTTAGTATGCTACACATCATATTTTATGACATTATTAAGTCAGAGAGAGAGAGAGAGAGAGAGAGGCAAGAAAAAGAAAGCTAATTCTTCAAAATATTAATAATTTCAAGAAAAACATGTTGCAACTTGTTTGATGTCATCCCCTCCCCCCGGGCCCCCGCTCACAGGGATTTTCTCAAGAGCACCCCACCTCCTTGGCCCCATCTTGTAGAGGAGGATGAGCCCAGTAATTGATGGACCTTTCAGCTTAGGATGAAAACAGCAGACAGCAGTCTGGGCTTTATGACAGCCTCTTTCTTATCATCAGGACAGAACACAATAATCACATTTTAGGGAATGCTCTCATTTATAAAAAATGGTGAAATTATACCATGTCTGGGAGACCTGATTTCTTTTTCTATAGGATATTCATTCTGGCTACCCTAAGTAATCATAATCACACCAGATTAGCATATCCTGTCTGAAGCTCGAGCATTTGGCTATTGTATACACTTAATTAAGCTAAGGAGCTTATTGATATCACTATTCTGGAATGTGATAATAGTTCATAAACATATTCAAAAAATTAAGGAAATCAGCACATTTGTTAAAAGCTCAAACAAATGTGCAAGTAGGTTAGCATAAGGGAAAATTTTAGCTCAGCGACCAGCATGAACTGTTAAATACTAAACATCTTAGGGAGCTGAGGACTCATGATTTTGTTGGCAACCATTCAAAAGATGTTACTTGAGATGCTTGGATGTTCTTATCTCAGCAAAGGAGGGATCTAACCAGTATTCAAGGCCTACCCTGGGGGAGTAGCTACAGATCACAATCCTTTCTATTTCAAGAGGTAGTTCTGGTTGCCAGGGATGCTATCATGGCTGAGGGGAGTTCCTGGTTAGCCCAGCCTCTGACTTCCATCCTGCAACCCTATAGGTAGTGCAGGCACCACTTCCAGTGGCACCTGGGCACATCCAAGTGGGTAGAGCAAGTATATTCCACCTATTTCCTATCTCTTCCTCTCCCACACTTGTACTTCCAGCCCCCTATCATGTGAGCACCTGCATACACACACAAACACGTGCGCACACACACCAAGGCAGCATTGTATGAGTCTCTCATTTACTTAAAGGTTCACTTAAGGGGTATTAAAATAAAACCTAAGCACTAAGATGTTAGGCTTGGCATTATAAATATAGTTTTAAAATGGATTAAAACACAAAAGCAGTGAGTTTTATACTGCTCTTTGACAGAAATAATCAACTCTCACTCCAAGAAAAAACTTGATTCTCTTCATTTAATTTAAATCAGTTAGTGCTTTAAAAAAAAGGCAGGGGGACCACCATGTGCCAGGTAAAGCTCGCTGCTGGTCAAAGTGCCAGCTGGTCTGAAAAAAAAAACTGCCTTCCACAGACTGGGTGCTTCTTCATATGGGAAATGTTCTCCATCTAAAGAGACTGGAGATTTATTCAAACGTGAATAAATTTGTAAATTAAAGGCATAATTAGTGGAGATGTTGCAGTGGCCCTGCACTGGCCCAGAGCAACCCATGCAGCCTTTGCCCAGCCTGGGACCAAGTCCCACTGCCTTTGCCCTTGGGCAAGGGGCAGACAACCATAGCAGTGCAGAACTAACTTCAGCCTCAAGTCTAGCAGGATACCTGCACAGAGCAGAGCGTGGCCTGCACTCTGCGTGGACTCCAGGAGTCAGTGGGTTCCTGGGGAGGGTTGTGGAGCAGAGCAGCCATTTTGGGGAGCCCATGTGAAAGGATGGGCATGTGGACTTTCAGTGTCTCATTGGAGCTGCTCCAGATAGTAGCTGCCCCACCAGCTGGGCAGCAGAATATTGCTTTTGTGGGGGAGGGTCCTGTGGCACTCCCTACTTCAGCTGGTCTCTGCCTACCCTGCCAGCCCCTGAAGGAGCAGCACTCGGTAAGATTTTTCACCCAGCCCAGGCCCCAGCTTCAGACATTTCTTGCGCTCGCAGCTTCACCTCACTACTGCTTAGGAGCTGGACACTGTCCCACTACACTGTCAGAGTAAATCACTTTCTCTGTTTTGTGGCACCAAAGCTCTTTCTGCTTATAGTTGTCACAGCAAGTGCATGAACCCAGAAGCCATGAGTCTTATTCTGGCCCCCGAGAGTTTTCACACCCTTTGTCTCGGTGACAGAAATGGTTTCAGCTTTCAGGTTTTTGGTGTCCATATCTGTGTTGCTTCTTTCTGGTGTCAGGACCAGGCTCTCCATCTAACCCATGAGGGTTCCTGTACTCCCTGCAAATACCAACTATGGGGGTGGGGGGTGAGGGCGACATATTAGCACAACTAAGGTGAATCATCAAGGAGTCAGAGGAAGCCAAGTTCAAGGGAAGGAGCCAGCAAGGGACATTGGGAAATGGTGTGAAGGTGGATGGCTGGCCTCTTGGGACCCCTGGATAGCAGCAAAGTCTCCTTTAGTGAGGGAGGTAATGCAAAAGGTCAGGAGAACAAGTGGAGGGAATCCTGGGCCTGGAGGAGCAAAAAGAACTTGAGTTTTCAAAGAAGCTAGCTTGGCACCTAGCCCTTCACGATCGATCATCCTGGGAAATATCTAATCCCCATGAGCTTCAGTTTCTTCATTATAAGATGGTGATGGACACCAGCATGGTAAGGTTGCTGTGAGAATTAGATAAAATACACACAAAGCTCCCAGCATGGTGTTCAGTGCATTTTAGGAACATAGTGAGGGGAGTGACAGCAAACAGAAACACTTTAGAGTCCTTTGAGTCTGGGCGCTAACAAAGCTAGGAGGCTGTTGAGGATCAGACCCCAGAATGACCTTTCAGGAAAGTCAGTTCTGTTTGCACACATTCACCTCCAAGAAGGGGCTGAGATGGGGCTGGCAGCTACAGATTCCCCCCCACCACCACCAGGTTGAAGCTTGACTTATCATTGCTCTACAGACTTTCTGCCAATCAGAAATGGGAACCTATTTGCATAAAGTGGACTTTGTCAACTAACCAACTAACTTGCATATATACAGTGCTCTGTGCCCAGGGCATGAGAGTACACAGCTCAAGTCCCTCTTGGGTCTGTGTTTCCAGGACTGCTGTCCTTAATAAAGCCTCCAGGAATGCTTTTAGTTTGCTTCTACCTGATCTTGTTTATTCTGGGAGGGCATCAATAATGGTGACCACAGTAGTAAGAAGAATTAACACTGGATGGGGGCACTTGAAAGACCAGTAATATTTCATGGAGGACAGAAGAAAGCAAAGCCATTGCAGTTATTTCCAAGGCTTTGATTCTGTTCAAATACAATGAAACCCCTATATTTCCTCCTGTTCTCTTTTCTGATAATAACATTCATGCCTAAATTAGCAAGTTTCCTTGGGTCCAGTGCACTGAAAGGGAACTCTATCCCTAGTGGTAGAGAGTCACATATCTTGCATTAGCCCCAACTCAGGATTCCACAAAGCCCTTGGGGTCACAAACACCAATGACAACATTTTACAGGAGTGAGATCCCAAATATTAGACTTCTGCCTTCTGATCAGTTATTCTCAAAGTCACCATGGCTTTTGTTACTAAGGCATTCTTCAGATTTCTTCATATTGTCAAATGTGATTGATTTCTATAATTGGAAGTAAATGACTTTTTAATAATCTTGTTTGAAGTATTGGTGGTAATCGTTTCTGTTTTCAGAGCTGGTATGATTCCTACCCTCAGCCTTTTATTATTACTTTTTTCCTTCCAGAAAATAGTGCTAGAGCTATTTTTCCTTTTATTTCTATCACAGCAAGGTATTATCAGAGAGGAGAGGGGAAGAAGGAGCGTGACAGATATCAAATTGTCAACCATTTTGCAGAGGATATTTTTTGAGAAATGACATATTTCAGGGAGAACATAGGTTTTCTTTCCAGAACTTAAGTTCTGCTTGAATGAAATGCTAGGACACATTTCTGTATTGCTTCCAGGGTATATAAGCTGGCCATTTGGGAGGTAAAAGAGACTGAGGGAGCTAGAGCAATGACTAGAAAAAGCAGAAGGAGTCAGAACAAAGCCAGAAGGGAGACTTCTTCAATGAAAGTTTGGGAGAGATGAAGGAAGTAGAAGGGGGAAGTCAACGCAACACGAAAACTACATTTCTTCATTCATCAAAAGGGGTAAGGAGGAGGAGTGGGGAACAGACCATGGATAAAAGTAGTGATGGCACAGATTTTGGTGCTGTGTCTCTTGGGAGCCTGCAACTCCAGGTGATATATCAGAAAAACAGTAAACACTGAGAGAGAAGAAAAACAGACATAGACTAGGAATTGGCATAATAAGGAAAATAATTTATAAGCTTCATGTTGAAACTTTCAGAGAGAAAGAGACTTCCTTTCAGCAAGTAAGGAATGGTAAATGGAAGCCCTATATACAGAACCCACAAGACAAATTGAAGATAAATTGGATGTGATTATGAACTCTTTAGTGCACTGGCTTTAGCATTTTTTTTTTTTTTTTTTTTTTTGGTGTGTAGAACAATATTTGTGGGGCCCTGCCAGGGTTTACTTACAAACTTCATCTTGTTTTTATAGGCTTAATCCTCAACTATGGCTTTTTCAAGGTCTGGTGCTTGGGGCTGGATGGATAGTGGTTCTCTGTAAACTGCAGACATGATTGTGGACATCCTGGGTGCAGAGATTGTTGAGCATCCTCATTTAGAGAGAACTGTTTTCCGTTCAGCTCGTGGAACACACTGGCTATCAGCTGCTCTAGCAGATGCCAGGAGGAGGGCAGGCCTTCCCATGCTTTAAATTGGGAAGATTAAAATTTTCAGAATTAGGAGCAGTTTCTGCCTTCGAAGGGAGAATCTGGATATTATCTTTGCAGTAAACACAGCTTGGTCTATGATAATCTAGTCATTTAATGGACCATTTGAGACTGCAATGGAAAGTTAGGCTCCACCATTTTTGGGGAAGCTCTAACAATGAAATAACTCAAATGCAGGTCCTTTGGGGGATAAGAATTAGATGTTCTATTTGTTATTCTGTGTTCAGAAATATATATATATATATATATATATATCTTTTTTTGAAACTAGGTTTCACTATTTTTGCCCGTGGAACCACAGGCTCTCGTTGCCCAGGGGGCCACTGACTCAAGCAATCCCCAGCCTCAGCTTCCCAGGTAGCTGGGATTACAGGTCAGCACCACCACGCCCAGCTATTTTTTTGGAACTAGGTTTTGCTACGAGCCCCGGGCAGGACTCAAACCATGATCCCAAGGCCCTGTCACTTCATAGGCTGAAGCTTACAGGCACGAGCCACCGTGCCCAGCCTGTGTTCAGAAATATTTTTTTTTTTTTTTTTTTTTTTGAACTAGGTCTCACTACGTGCCCCAGGCGGGACTCGAACCGCGATCCCTAAAGCCCCGGCCGCTTCATAGGCTGAAGCTTACAAGCACGAGCCACCGTGCCCGGCCTGTGTTCAGAAATATTAATTGGGTGCTTCTTTAGCAGAATCCTCCCCTACTTGTGTCCCATGCTTCTGCCCCATTCCCCAACCTGCATGTAGATTGTCATGCTTTTAACAGAACAGTATCTGTGATTGCTAATTTTTTTTAATTTTTAATTTATTTATATATAAATTTCACAACATTGTAATTCCAGGGGTTTACCCCCCCCTCCCTTTGATTGCTAATTTTATGGGTCAAATTGGTTGGGGCGTGGCGCTCAGGTAGTTACCAAGCACTAGTCTAGATGTTGCTTTTAGATGTGATTAACTTTTCTATTGGTTGATTTTGTCCAATCAGTTGAAGTCTTTAAGAGAAAAGAAAATGAATTTTTCTAAAGAAAGACATTCTGACTTTGTAGTGCCTTGGGACTCAAGCTGCAGTACTGGCCCTTCCATGAGTCTCTGGTCTGCAGAACTGCCCTGTGGAATATGAATATGTGAACTTGTCAGCCTCCATAATCAATGAGTCAATTCCTCAAAATAAGTTTCTCTCGCTCTCTCTTTCTCTTTTTCTCTCTATACACATACACATGTACACATGACCCTACTGGCTCTGTTTCTCTGGGAACCTTGCCTGACACAGACGGCAGGGTTGTCTCCTTGTCCAAACACCAGCTAGAATTAAGGGAGCAGTGGAAAGACAATGGTGGGTTTAACACGCAAGCTAACCTTGCCTTCACCTGGCTGTGACTGGAGGGTCTGATCCAGGTACTGAATGTGAATACGACACCAGAGAAAGACACTACCAATGCTCATTGAGCTGGGTCTGGTCTTGCACAAGAAAGAGCTGCACATTTCAACAGGTCAGCGGCATCCTCTCTGAGAAATAGTGCTTTGGGGGAAAAATATGAAAAGGAGCTGGTCACTGGGTGCAGCCACCTGGACTAGGGACATGCTGGCATCATTTAGGGTTGAGAGCAAACTGCGATGGATTGTTTTGCCAGGATGATGAGTCCAGGTGGTACCCTGGAGGAAGTAAGTAGGTAAAGAGGCAGTTGGGTCTGGATGGAGTCCAAAGCAGGTTGCTGCTTGGAAAACCCCAGCTTCTCGAGCAGAGGTGGAGGCCTCTAACATAAGAGCCCAAGGCCACTGGGCCAAAGCCTTTCAAAAGCCCCTTTTCTAGAAGTGATTTCTGCTACTCTCTAGGGAGCATTTCTGTCAGCCCAAGGCTTTGTTGGGTAAAGTCTTGCACGAGTCCACCTGAGGGGCATGTGGCAGCCAGGGAAGTAGAGTTCTCGTGACTTGAGCAATGCCCACCAGCAGTGGCACATCAGAAGACAGCAGATGGCAACCCTCACACCACAGGGGAAGTTGGCTGGGGTGGAACCCACATACGTCCTTCAGAGCAGAGGCAGGAGAGGTACGTCTGCCAGAGGTTGTCCTTGAAGGCTTTTCCAGAACCTCTCTGTGTTTGAGGCATGTAGAGCAATGCCTAGCAGACAAGCACTGAGGAACTTCAGTCATAATACTGCGGGACTAAGAAGGAGGTGCAGCTCTATTTGGCTGTCACAGGCTGGTGAGGGCAAGGATATGTGAGACTTGCAGGAAGCAGTTTCCTCTATGCTGTTTTCCCTCTAAAACCAAGAGTGGGTGGCTTATAAAGACAGTGAGAGGCGAGAAGGCCGTGCAGGCTGGAAAAGGACGACATTCTTTCCAGCACAGCCGGATGATTATATTCCTAATTGATGCCAATCTGAACTCACAAACTGCTGAAGAAATGAAATCTGGTTAAATTTGTTCTTTTTCTCTCTTCTTAATATCAAAAGCTAATATTTTGCAGACGACTTTGAGCTGGCCACGCTGGCCAGCTCTCGTGGGGTCCAAAACAAACACACCTGATCTAGATTTGGTCAGCATCAGGAGGCCCAAGGAGTGGCCAAGGAATTAACAGAGGAATCCAAGGATTGTTCCTTATTCCGAACGGCCTCAACTTGAACTAGCTCTTACTTTGGAGGGATTGTGTGAGGAGTGTGTAGCAAGGAGGGAGTGCAGGCTGTGGGGGGAAAGTTTATGAAACCATTGGGTTCATGAAAAGAATTTTGATGCTGATATGTCCCTAGAAGAAGATCTGACTCCTTTTTCATGGTGGTGAATATATGTAAACTTTTTTTCTTTGTTGTCCAGGGTAGCAATGAAGAATCAATATGTGTGACCTGCAGCTTCTGGTGAGAACTTTGCTTTGGGACTCTGCAGGAGACAATATGCTTGAGATAATGGTTTCTCAGTACCATGGAATCACAGAAATCTGTTTTCCACAGCTTATGTGTCAGCATCAATGGTCCGTTGTGGGTGGTTATTATAACAATGAGGGAGTGTTTAGGGAACTGAAGGTTTCACCTGGATTGCAGGAATTACCAAGCAAGCTAATACAACGGAGGCCTGATGGGTGAACTAAAATCTCCCATATATGGCAGGAAAAGAGTAAGTATCTCAAAGGTAAACAATGCATCTTTAATCCTTAGTAGTAGGATATCATAAGAATGGTGACTTCCAGTAAGTTGTCCAAGGGACCCCAGGCCTTCCTGTAGCTTCTCAACTCAATTTAGTTACCTCAGATTGAGCCTGCTTCTATTGTCTGAGTTCTAATGATGTCCTATCTTAGTGTGATTTCTCCCAGAAGCAGACTTTAGTGCTTATTACCACCAATGCAGGGGGCAATGCTAAGCCTGTTCCTACTGCAGGTAACTGTGGTGCATTCCCACTGGGGGCTCCTGGGAGGCAGGGCACTGTAGGACAAAAACTTCCTAGTCGTCCTTCCTGGGGTGAGGGAGGTGGGGTATGCACATGCCAAATTGCAACAGTTGTTGGTTCAAGTCCCCACGGGTGTGTGTGTGGGGGGGTTGCTACTTCCCTAGCATGAGCCTGTCCCATGTGAATCTCTTGAATGGTCATTTGGATGATAGGAGAACCCTCTCAGGAAGACTGGAAGGAGCTAGCCCGAGGTTGTGCTATTGTGCACATGGAGGTAATGTGGGTAGGGTTCTGACAATATCTGCAGTATCTGTTCTAGCCTTTATTTATTGTCCTTCAGTCCCCTTGTCTGAGAAAGACTACTGCTACCTACAGTTAATATAAACTCTTACAAAAAGAGCCGATTCTCTGGCAACCAGGCCAGCAGAGAGAGAGAAGCAGAGGAAATTAAATATTCCAGCCAGTCCACTGCCTATTTCTTATAGGCCTGGCTGGCATTTTGGAGGCTGAGTTTATTTTCTGACCTGGCAGATGGGATGATTATTGCAGCCCCTAGTTTCCTACTGACCATATTTTAATAGAAACCAGATTGCTTAGAGCTTGGCTCACATTCTGCAAGCAGGGATGAGACACTCTCCCTCTTGTTGCCTCAGTTTCCCGCCTTGGAGTGACACCTTGGAAGTGAAACTCTAATATTAGAAACCCCTTAACTGTTTTTCAAGATCAGTTTTCACTTGATGCCATAGAGAGGTGATGATGTGTGCTAGGATGGTAAATGCCATTTTAACCAACCCTGGCAGAAGTGGACACCATCTGGGAGCACAAGGGATGCAGGTTGTTTCAAGGACTCATCCTAGAACAATGCAAACAATGCATCCTCCCCAGTCTGGGTTGCTTGGCCTGTTTTATTCACGCTGTGCTGTGTGCATGTGCCAGAACCTCACAACTGTTTAGGAAGGAGGGGAAAGGCATCCCTGGCTGGGGGATCTTGATGAAATGCTGCTATGTGGAGAAAGAATAAAAAATAAGCAAACTGTTTTTAATTATGACAAAGGAGCCAAGAGCATACAACAGCAAGAGAAAAGTATCTTCAACATGGTGTTGGAAACAGGACAGCCACACATGAAAGAATGAAACTAGACCACTATTTCACATCATACACAAAAAGTTAATTCAAAATGGATTTAAGAGTTGGATGTATGAAATGAAGTCATAAAATATGCAGAAGAAACCACAGGCAATGCACTTCATGACACTGGTTGCAGGGGTGTCTTTGAGGATTTGACTTTAATAGCAAGGCAAACAATAGCAAAGATAAACAAGATTATCTCAAAATGAAAAGCTTTTTGC
>PVHY01009129.1:0-57906 GCA_004024945.1 Uropsilus gracilis | reverse complement strand
GAGCCAGATAGAAAGGGACAGAAACCAAATGGTTTCACTACTATATGGTCAACCAAATGAAACTACACAAGGGGAGAGAGGGGACTAGCTGGAGCGGGCGGGGAGGGGAGGTGGTGGGTGACCCCCAGGGACTGAAATGATGTGAAATATATATAAAAAATAAATAAATGGGAAAAAAAAGAAATGGCTATTTAATTTTTTTAAATGACCATTATATTTTATTTCTGCTAAATACTTGTATTTCACACACTGTATTAGTAACTTACCATAGACCATTTTGACCCAGTTTTCTTCTTTTTTAAATTTTTATTTATTTATTTTATATCATTTTCTACCCCAGGGTTCTTCCACCACCTTATCACCTGTCAATCATCCTCTTCATCTTTTGTGTCCCTCCCACCCTTGATCCCCATCCCCCATTCTCTGCTTCAACTTTGCTTAGTTAGTTTTAAATTTTTCTGGTCTGTTTGTTTGTTTGTTTCCTATCCCTCATATAATTGAGACGAGCCAGCATTTCTCTTTTTCTTTCTTTTTTATTTCTACTAACATGATTCCTTTTAGCTCCATCCATGTTGCTGCGAATACATAAGTTTGTCTTTTTGATTGATGTATAGTATTCCATTGTGTACATGGACCAGTGCTTTCTGACCCATTCATCTGTTTGGGGGCATTTGGGTGGATATCATAAATAGCATTCCAGTTAACATCTGGGTAGAGGTGTCCTTTTGAATGAGTGTTTTCGTAACCTTTGGCTAGATTCCTAGCAGTGGAATGAATGGGAGTTCCATGAAACAGCTATTTTAAAATACCTCACAGAGCCTTTCTTCAACCAGACCTGAAGCTGTGGGAGGTGACGGTGGCCATTCTGGGGAATTCAGAGCCACGATCCAAAGCATCTCAAAGAACCCAACTCCTTGACTATCAACACGGGGTGCATAGGGACAGGCCTGGCTTCAATGAGAGCTACCCCAAGAAGCAAAATGACTTTTATGAGATGGGGGCTACATTCCAAAATGGTTTTCTTTCCTCTCTTTTAGCCCAGAGCAAAAGACTGTTTCTCATCAACAGCACACCCCTGACCTTCATGTGTTGAGAGGACACAAAACACAGAGCTCTCACTGATGGGGTTCTTCGTGAGCAGCCCCCAGACTGCACCTGAGGGCAGCTGGAGCAAACCCAGTGATGTCTGCAGGTTATGAGGCCATTTCATTCATGTCTGCAGACAAATGGGGGGAAGGGGATTTGCTGGCGGTCTGTAAACTGTCATGGCAGGTGAGACTAGAGGGTCACTGTACCATCTGGGTGGTCGCTGACATCCTCCAGCTGCTCTAGTGTCAACCCCACCCAGAAGGAATGGGACTGATGCTGGCAAGCCCAACACTCTCCAGAGGGGACAGTGCCCCTGCTACCACCATGACACATCTCTCTGCTACAGTCACAGTCAAAGAAGGTGCTTGGGCCAGAGATGGGTTGTCTGACTGCTGTGGGATGCTCCTTCCTGGGAAGCTTGACAGATGACAGACATTTCTCTCTACCCTCCTCTTTCCAGGCCAGTGTGGTGGTGAAGGGCAGGTGTTGAAATTTGGACTGACAAGGTTTGAATGCCTTGTCATTATGAACCCATGGGATCATAAACAAGTCACATTTGCTCTAAGTTTTCAGCTCTTCTTCTCAAAGAGGGGCTGATAGAAGTTTCCGTGGAATGGCATGAAGTTGCACAGGACAAAGTGTCATGATTGCATGTGAAAGTCTCATGATACAGTCCCTGACTCTGGCTCAACATGGAGTCATTGAAATGTGCTCTTCCTCTCCCTCCCAGGCCCTAGCCTCTCTGCACTGAGCAAGAGAGTTTATCCTTTGGGTGGCTCCTCCCTTTATCCTTTTAAAATCTGCTGGTGAAAAAGGATTTTTGCCTCTTGCAGAAGAATATTAAAAAGTCAGAGAAGGAGGCAGACTGGGGTCCCATAGTCTAGACACTGATTTCATGTCAAGAAGAGCTTGAGGGTAGGTTTTGTGAGTAGAGTCAAAGAGAAAAGCCAGGAAAGATACTACGATGATCTTCCAGGAAAAATAGGCTTGAAGAAGACTCAGTGTCCCCAGATGGAAGAAAAGAGGTGAAAACCCAGCAGGACCCTTGCTAGCACAGGGTTGCTGGCTCTGGGCTAGAATACCAGCCTATGGACTCAAGTCCTTGGTGAGGGCTGACTGTGGGCTCTTATGTTTTGCACATATCCAAGGCTACAGGCAATGGGGAGACTTGTCAAATCTGTTCTCTGCAATTTTCCGAAGCCAATACAACCACATCAATTATCTCTCCCCCCCATCTCCTTTACATGCGCACACACACACACACACACACACTCCTTCACTCCTTTTCTGGGTTTGAGAAAAGAGAATAGACAAAATACAAAGTCAAAAGACCCTTAATGAACAGGTGACCTGGGCTGGAAGCAATAGCTGTGCCTAGGGATAAAGATTCTCAACAAAGTGCCCACTTCCTGTGCCCTCTGAAAGCAATGAGCCTTCCTGCAAGTAGAACAGAACAATCTCATTCCTCTACCTCAAGCTCAGACCACCATGAGTTGGGGTTGGCCGTCCAGCTAGTCATAAGGGATGAAGTAAAAAGAAGGCAGCCAGAGACACTCCCCTCCCCCCACCAGCCAGGAGGAATATTATCCTCTGACCAGTGCAGTTCCTCTACCCACTCTCCACTGAAGGGGCAGCCCACCGATGACTCAAGTTTGTGGAAGGAGGCCTGACTCCAGCTAACTTCACTCCACACACACCCAGCCCATTTCAGCGTAGCTCTGGGCATTCAACAAATGCTTTTGATGATGATGATGTAACCCTCTCAGCCTCGATCTGTCAGGATCCCTAAGGCTTGAAATGGTCCCCTGAGAAACATGGATTATCTGAAGCTTTCCCTTTTGCTTAATTATATTGTACTAATGTTCTCTGTCCACAGGATTTCGCCTCCCCCAACACTTCCACCCAAGGCTGGCCACACTGTGGGTTGGATTTACATAAAAGACCAGCCCATTATAATTGTGATGATTGATGACCAAAGTTTCCTTGGGTTGAGATTGTTTCCTAATGTGGGTCATTTTTCATCATAAAGAGTCAGCTGATAATGATGTCATTTCCATTGCTTGAATTTCAAGGCAGTGGCCACATATCACCGAGTTTAAATGACTGTCTATAGGACAGCAACATGTGTCGTTATCAGTTTAAAGCAGTCGCTGCTTTACTCCTGGGGACAAAACAGGAATGAAATTCTCCTAAACCTCATCCAACAAGAGCAGGATGCCAGGAATACAAATCTGTAGGGGAGAGAGGGAGGATCGGGGGCGGGAGGTTGGAGGGGAGGCAGAGAGGCAGACCTGTTTTTGTGGGAAGCTGTGTGGTAAGCATCAGATAAAAATGACAAAGTCTGCTTGACAGAAAATAAGCCACACCGCTGATCCCCAGCTATCTCAAGTGTACTCTCCCACAATCACTTAACTGTGTGATTCCACAGCGAGATTAATGAGGAAAAATTGAAATCACTCATGAAGAAGAGCTTGGACCCAAAACCCATCCGTCAGGCAGATGAGAAACTGTGCCTCCCATTGATTGAGTGGGACTGGGGTGGAGCTGGAATGTGACCTCCAGATTTTGTGCAAAGGATGGACAGGGAAGGAAATGATGACAAACCCGAGGCTGGCGGATGCTAAGTCATTGCTGCCTCAGGTGTGCTGTTGGCTGCTGTGTGCCTCTCACCCCCTTCCCCTACAGCACAGCCTTCGGAAACATTCTAGAATGCCCTGATATTCAAAGCATTAGGTACATGATGGAATATTATTCATCAATCAAAAAAAACAAACTATGTCATTCGCAGCAAGATGCATGGAGCTAGAAGGAATCATGTTAGAGGAAATAAGCCAGAGAGAAAAAAAGAAATGCTGGATGGTCTCACTTATATGAAGGATAGAGGGAAAACAAACAAAAAGACAAGAAAACTTTAAAACTAACTCTCAGCAAAATTGAAGCATAGAGCTTGAGAGGGGGAGGGAGGAAGTGGGAGTAGAAGGGGCACAAAAAACTAAGACGATGGTTCATAGGAATAAGGTGGTGGGAGAACCCCAGGGTAAATAATGATGTAAAATAAAATAAATAATAAATAATAAAATAAAATATTAGGGAATATTGGGTATTAGCAGTTTTTAGCTAAACTCCAGCCACATTTTCTGTGCATTTTGTCAGGCAAACTTCTTAGTTTTACTTCCTTTTAAGTAACTTTTTATTTTGAAAACTTTGTCATGTAAAGAAAAATGAGAATAAAAGTATAATGAGCATGGTTCATCTGGATTCATCTGCTATTTGTTATCTCCAATATTTTTATTTAGTCATTTCAAAATGAATTGTTCTAACTTGATGAATTGACACTTTCATGCACAGAGTAGATTTTTAAGTTCCCCATTTACCCCTATCATATCTTATGCAGTTGATATAAATGTATATCTATTTAGAGGTTATTTACATAGAGATAAATAAGTAGCATTTAATCAAGGATCTCACATTACATTGAATTGACATGTCTCTTTACTTTGGTCTCTCTTTTGCCTTGTTTTCTTTTGTGGTACTGGGTTGGTCTTAGCCCTATCAGTAGAGCCACATTAATTTTCTAAAAAACAGAAAATATTTCTTGATATAATGAAGATATATCAAAAGGACTCAGGAGCAGTGTGAAGGAATCCCACTAGGAAAACCATCATAATTTGAACTTCAAAATGGCTTATGATATAAAATACTGCAATATTTTGGAGGAAAAACAACATTTTCTAGTATGAAAAAAGGAGAAAAAAGGATTCTGTCTTTCTCACTTATTGGTCAGGTGAATACTGACCAATAAGTGAGAAAGGATTTAGAAGAATGCTATTTTATAACCATCATCTCAATGATTCAGACAAGAGCCATCATCCCCAGTTCATCATTTCTATCTCCCATCCCCCACAGTGAGAACTCAGGGTTCCAAAAACTCCATGACTTTTTCTTGTTTGCTCAGTCGTGAGATACATGCAGCACTTTCAATATTGCTACACTATCTCCATCACCGATGGTTTATTAAGTTCAAGATTTCTTTGCAATTGCATTTTTAGTCTCAGAAAATATCACATTGGAAGCATAAAGTCAGACTCGATGTGCTGGAAAGTGACTTGAACATTTTTTTTTCACTTTTTAATGTTCTTAATTTATTATCTGATTTTTACTTTTTTAACTTTTTAAAAAATGTTTACTGAGATTGTGTTGGCTTATATCACTGTTGAAGTTTTAAAAGCAGAAGACTTCATGTATAAGCACTGTTACCATAATTTACTTGCCACCAAACTACCCATATTATTTTAATGTGTAATTTTTGCCTAATTGACATAAAGCTGTTTTTGTTTGTCTGCTTGAATTCAATTTTCACCTTTTTCCATCCTCATTTAAGTTCATTTTTTAGATATTAAAACATTTAAAAGTCAAAGATCAAATTAAAAGGTATAGAAAGGTCCCCACCCCTCACACTTGGTTTCCATTCACCCCTGAAGATGACCAATTTTATTACCCTCTGGCTTATTTTACTCATGCTTCTTTCTGTAGAAACAAGAAAAGTCACCAAAAATTTCATTATATATTTTTTAATTTAATTTCTTAATTGATTGCACATATATATTTATTTTACATCACTGTCTACCCTGAGGTTCTCCCACCATCTTGTCATCCATGAACCATTTTAATCTCATGTGCTCATCCCTCTCCCAGAGTTTACCCCCACCGCTCTCTTGATCTATGCTTCAGTTCCACTGACAGTTTTATATCTTTTTCATCCATCTGTTTGTTTTCCCTCTATCCCACATGTAAGTGAGACCATCTGGTATTTCTCTTTTTCTTTCTGGCTTATTTTTGCTAACATTCTTTTCAGCTCCACCCATGTTGTTGTGAATGACATGTTTTTCTTTTTGATTACTGAATAATATTCCATTGCATATATATACCATAACTTTCTGATCCATTTGTCTGTTTTGGGCCATATGGGTTGTTTCCCTATCTTGGCTATTGTAAATAGTGCTGTGATAAGCATCCAAGTACAGGTGTCCTTTTGTATGAGTGGTTTTGTGTCCTTTGGGTAGATTCCCAGAAGTGGGATTGCTGGATCGAATGGTAGTTCCATTTCATCAAGAATTTTTTTAAAGTATAAATATTTGTATCCCTTCTGTGATGATTGTTTTCAAATTTGGGAAGAATATATAAGAAAATTTCAAAAGATAAATTCACCCCATTAACATTTCTCCCCATTTCCTGCTTGGAATTAGAGAAAGTCCCTTTGTTTCCTTCACCATCAGCATCAGTAAGCGACAGGGAACAGGGAAGATGATGGAGGCCAAACTCAGCCATGTGACTTACAGGTGTAAACTCCACCAAGTTTCTCAAAAATGTGGATTTTACTAGTGATTTAATTTCACTTTTTGGAAATGAAAACATTTAAAAGTCAAAAATCAAATCAAAAAGTTATACTCAAAATGATTCCCACCCCTTGCCCTTGGTTCAAACTCACCCCTGAAGATGACCAATTTTATTACCTTCTGGCTTATTTTAAAAAAGGAATGACAAACTCATCACCTTTGGGTTCTTTGGTCACTAGTATGATCAAAATAACCTGCTTGGCATAGGTACATCTTAGGCTAAAACCAGATCCAATCATCTCCCTCACTAGCTTCAAACCTCACCACTATCTGCTGAATCAGCCCCAGACTTACAAAGACCCCAGTGGGCTGCCCCAGGCAACTTTGCAAGTTTGGTTCCTTTTTTGCCCTACTGTTCCCTCTGTCCACGCTGATCCTGCTACTTGCAGTGCTCTTTTCCCCCACGCCAGGAAGTCAACCCTCTGGGTTTCACCCCGTGAAGCAAATCATCTTTTGAGATGTGAAGAAGCCTCTGCCACTGACTGAAAAACTCACCTCTGAAGTTTGAGTGTTGAATTCCTAACAGACCCTTCCTGAGAGGGTGGCTCCACGCTACCTACCATGAGAGAGAGAGACATGATGGGAATGGGTTTGCCAGTTTTACCTCTCATCAAGGACAGGTAGACAAGACACCACAGTGAGGGCACAGTTGTAGGTCCCTGCAGTCCTGGGAGCCCAGTCTCCCTGGTCCTGCAGAACGGTGCCTCCTGATGAAGCCTGATGACCAAGGGAAGCAGGAGAACCTGAAGTCTGCTGAAGCCCAGGGACCTAAGGAATGCAGCCCAGGAACCTAGATCAACAGCCCATGACTGATTCAGTTTACCAGTCTTTAGACCATTTCCTCCTTGAATCCTTTTCATTCTGTCTTATGTCACTTCAGGCTTGGTACTACCACTCATGACAGCCCCCACCTCCCCAATCACCAGAGCATGTAAAGGGGACATAAACCCTTAACTTCTTATTAGGGGGACTCAGCCTATGTGTGTAAATCCACTGAGTTGGCACCGGTGCTGCAATACCTGCTTCTAGTCAGCTCTGGGGTCCTTGTTCCCTGAGAGCCGGCCTCCAGAGTTGGAGCAATGGCTGGGGATGGTTCTTGTTCCCTGATTGCTTTCACTGGGGACCTCCTCAGTGTGAGGTCTATAGCCCCTTCCCCTGTATCTTTCTGGAGCCCTCCCAACTGTGAGGTCTACAGTTCCTTTCTCTCTCTTTCCTGCCGCAAACCTCCCCAGTTCTTACCCCTGGCCTCTCAAGCTTCCTTTGGTCTCAATGTTTTCCCTTCTATGTGTTTTCCACTAGGTCAGTTAAGTCACAATCTCCTGAATCATCTCTTCATTTGCTCTTCCTGCATTCCAATTCCCCGGGTCCTATAGTAAACCTTACACATGCAAGCCACTACAACGATCTCATGAACCCTGACATTTAATCTTGGTCTGATTCCTCAATACCGTTCTCCCACTAGAAGAGACACTAAAAGAGCACCTGATAGGGTCTAATAGAGTGATTCTCAGGTTTTACTGTTAAAAAAAAGAAGCAGAGGATAAATTTCTGAGTGGTAAGTGGAACCTTGGCATCAGCATTTTCAGCACATGAGTTGTTCTTTGGAGCATTTAAGAACTACAGTAAGTAGCCATCTGGGTGTTTTCAAACATTCTTCCCCCTAACTAGACCATCTAAGTACCAAAGATATTCTCTCTCCTACTCAGTCATTCAAACCACATGATGGCATCTAAGAGAATTCATTCTCACCAGGTCAACCGCCCCCAGCTGGTCCAGGTAGGAATTGCAGCCCTAAAACAATCCCTAGTCTTTAGCCCAATCTGTTCTTACCTTAAAATAATTTATCTTTGAACCATGAATAGTATTTTATTTACCACTCAAGTAATGCCATTATGCTGCTTCCCACTTAGTTATCCACATAACTGATTTTTATTACCATAGAGTAATAATGATTATGGGGGTATTCATTCTTAAAGATTTTTAGATAGTACACGGATTGAGAACTTTCTGTCACCCAACTTGCAGGAAACAATTCCATGCATGTCCAGTTAATTACATGCCAGTTTCCTCAAAAACATTAAAATATCAGTTTGGACTTGTTATCTATGGAGGTGGAGCAAATTTATAAAAATTCTGACTAGGAAATAGTGATAGAGGGTAGTGATACAGTTGGAAATTCTATTGGCACCAAAATACCCTGGTGGGTGGAGTCTAAAAGATCCCACGAGAAGAAACAAGAAGTGCCAAAAAAACAGATGAAAGGAAGGAGCAAGGATAAGGAAAAAAGGGAGAAAGAGACAAAAATGGTGGACTCGGAGAACAGGCCCACGTGGCCTGACCAGGGTAAGCCCCCTGGAAGAGTGAGCTGGTGGTGGCAAGGAGCCATGGTGACCAGCAGAAGTGTGGCCAGTGTGGAGAGTGTGGCACCGCAGCAAGGTAGCATAGTGAGCTAGTACCTAGAAATGGCCAGAGGTTTGCAAAGCTGATTTATACATCAGCAATTGTGGAAGAAATTTGAAGAACCTCGGAGAAGCGGAGCAGCTCAGAATACTGGAGAGACAAGACACTGGAGAAAGAGTGGACTTTGCCAAAGTGCCAATCTCTGAGGTTTGGAGGGGCAAATGGGCATCATCATGGACATGTGTCTTTGGGACTTTGGGGACTGAAAATGGTGACTGGGGTAAGGTAACTGGCCACTTGTGGTATGAAGGACTTTTTATTTTCCTGGTTAATATCCCTTGTTAATGAAACCCTGTTGTTCAATTGCTTTGTGACTTTGGAAACTGCTTTGCGCCTGAGTGATGCGGATCCTATAAGAAAGTTCGTTGGCGAAGCCACATTTTAAAAAAAAAAAGGTGCCGCTTTTTTTTTTCCCGTGGTTTCGACCTGATTTCAATAGTCATGGGGAAAAGTGTCATGGCCCTTCATGAGCCACATCTGAAGGATGAGGACACACAGACCAAATACAGAAGAGGTACTGGATGGCTGGAAAGAGGCCTGGGGGACAGGGCACCCTTTGCTTCTGAGAATGTCAGGAGTTGCTTTCAATAGGAGTGAAGCTTTATGAAGGAGTCTTGGAAAAATGAGAAGAGATTCTCAAGAATATGGAAGGAATCCCCGAATACATGAAGAGTTTGGGAAGTGGGGTGCGGAGCCCAGATGAAGAACGATGTCGTGGCTACGGGAGACTGGGACAAGGCACTGACCTGACATGCCCCCACACTGACCAGAGCAGGGAGTGTGGTCATGGACCAAAGTTCGTGCCCCTTATCTTACTCTTAAGTGAAGTATTTATTCCCTATAAGTCTTTCCCATCCACTTTCAAACTCTTTAAGAAAAATAGTTTTAACTCATGATTTTGGTGACTGAGGAATTGTTTTCAACAAATTGATGGGTGGAAAGAGAATTCTAGGTATGTCCACTATCTAAATACCTTTAAATACATATTTTTATTGAGGCAAAATATACTTATAAAATGTACCATTTTTCCATGTTTAATATACAACTCAACTAGTTGTATATTAAGTATTAATATACTTATAATACTATAAATATAATACAAATATATATATTATAAATACAATATAATAGTATATTAATACTTAATATGCTGATATATCAATCTTAATGCTTGTTGTTTATTAAGTATATAAAGTTATACTACCCAGCTCCAGAAAGTCATCATTCAGAAAGTTTGTCGACCTGAATTCAAACTTTCATTATTTTTTTTTTTGACACCTTAACTAATTTTGGGCATATGCATTACTTATTTTTTTTTGTCTTTATTTCTTACCATGGTACCTATTACATGACATACTGTCAAAAATATGTGGTCTCATTTTAGCTTTTGAACTTTATTTGGTGGCAGTTCTATATGGCAGAGATTGATATTTCATTGCTTTTATTCTTAGAAGTATTCCAAAGAACAAAACAAAGTTCACTTTTTTTTAAAAAGGAACTCATTCTAGCTTGCAAATTTTAAAATTTGTGGATCTTAGTGATTAATGTTTTGCTATTCATTCAACTATGATTTCCTTGATCATTACCAGTAATTAATCCAACTATGCTTTAAAAAAAAACACACACTGAAAGGGCATGACATGAAAATATGAGGGAGTTGCATAAGATATTATGCAATAATGTAATAAACCACTATTGTTATATCACCCTTCATCTTTCTTGTTGTCCTGCCCCTAGGATTGCAGCATTTTTAAGGATTGAGAGAAAACTGGAGACAAGATCTTTGTAGGTTTTTTAACTTTCCATTAATACAACTGAGAATTCATAATTTCTATTTTCCACCAAAAATTGTAAAAATAAGGAAATTCATAAAGGAAGTAATTTCACAATGACTGAAGAAATCGGAAGATTAAAGGAAAGAGATTTTATTTAAGTGAAATCTCAGACAGTAAGTCTCCAGATGACAATACCCTAGATGAATTTTCTCAAACTTTAGAATCAACGAGTAGATACTATATTCCTAAAATGGGAAAGGAGATGGAGCATTCTAACTCAATGAATTGAATTAGTGACTCAATAAGACCTTCAGCATGTTATGTTTCATCATCAGAAACTGAATCATCCTATTTTTGCTAAAAAGATGTGTCACCTAATTCAAAAGGAAATTTGCACTCCCATGTTTATTGAAACACTATTTACAATAGTCAAGATGAGGAAACAACCTAAGTACCCCAAAACAGTTAAGTGGATCAAGAAGATACACACACACACACACACACACAATGAACTCGAGAGATCAGAAAAGATGAATTCATGCCATTTGTGGCAACATGGATGGAGTTAAAAGGGATTATTCTAAGTGAAATAAACCAGAAGGAAAGACAAATACCAGATGATGCCAAGTATATGTAAAATAGAGAAACCAAACAAAGAAAAATGATAAAACCAAACCTTGAGAACTGACCATTGATGAAACACCCAAGAGGTAAGGAGCAGGGGAAAAAGGAGGGAGAGGTGAGAAAGGGGAGGGGTAAGGAACACAATGGATTGTGGCAGAGGATATGGGTGTTTTAGTGGTGAAAGACCTGTGATGACCACACCTAAGGGGAGAAATCCTGATTGTCTAAACATTAACATGTAAAACAATGGTTAAAAAAAAAAATGTGTGACAATAACCTTTCATCTTTTATGATGATTGTGCACCAGAATATGATGTGGGTCATAAGTAGACAGTACACTTATTTATAAAAAGGTGGTGTAAGAAAACAGACTGTCTAAGAACCAAAAATTCTATTAAGCTGAATATCACTGATGTTTACAAAAGTTTGAAAATGTTTGGCAATTATGGAACACAGAAGATGGTTGTCCTCTCAAACAAAATTATGAGCCATTAAGGTTTTCAAAAGCATTGTTTTGATGACATAACGACAATAGAAATTCAGAACTCGATAAGCTAAACCTTTTAAAGATGTATTTTGAAATCTTGAATCAGCATTTACAGTAGGGCGAATATTTTACAAAATCATACTGACAGTTGATGCCAATTAATGGCATTCAAAGGAAATTACTTATTATTTACATTTATTTATTTATTTATATACCTTCTAAACTAGGAAGCTAGAAGGCAAAAAAAAAAAACAGATGGATTTGTTACACAAAAATTTTCATTAAACTTTCTAATGAAAATAGAAAAAATAAACTAGACTATATGAGTATGCACCGAAAAATACAAAATCAAGTTACCTTTCATAGCATTTGGTTTTTGCCTCTGTAATTTACAATGACTTAAAATACGAAGACATACAAAGGATTCATGGGACTCAAATGGCAGGTAGTGCAAATGATTCCTGATAAGCCAAGAATTAAGCACATGATAAAATACTGTTGTTGATGTCACAATTACCACCATCATCAGCATCCACAAAGCTTTACCAAGCCCTAGACTTATTCAGAAGCATAAACCACATCCTACGTTCTGTGAAAAAACAAGGACTTGTCAGCACTAGCTGGTTTCAGGTACCTCTCACGACAGCCAGGGAAGCGGGTCCCCAGCGTGCCTCCCCACATTGGTGGGCAACAGGCAGCAACTGCTGGAAGGCACGCAAGAGAGTGCAAAGGCTACCAACATGTGTCCTGCCACTGACCACTGCCCACCCCCGAAGAGCACAGTGGACTAGGCAGCCACCTGAAGACCTGGTAATGTACCTTCCCTGACTTTTAACAGCTCAACTTTAAAAAGAAAAATTTGTGGTCGGAGTTCCTTTTGATTAAAGGGAATTACTGAAAGAGGAAGGGGCGATAGGAAGTAGCCATCTACCCAAAAAGAAGGTGTGTCCTTTAAATATATATATACATATACATACATACATACATACATATATATATATATTATATCCTTTGGGTAGATTCCCAGAAGTAGAAACACTGGATCAAATGGTTGCTCCATTATATGGGATCTAGAGAAACCAAACAAAAGGACAAGGAAAAGTTAAAAGGAGCAAGCTCCTAATAAAACGGAAGACTACAGCAAGGGAATGGGGGAGGGGAGGGAGGAAGAAATGGGGATGGATGAGCAAAAGGGATCATAGTGAGGTGGGAAAACTTTGGGGTAGACAACGACATAAGACAATATACATATATAATCAATTTAAAAATCATAAAATTAAGTATAAAAGACCACAGAGAAAATATAAAAATGGAAGCATCTTTCCTAGCAACACTGAAAAGACTATCAAAACGGGCAAAGCAAAAACCACAAAATTTCACATTCCTGTGTAGTCATAAAAGCAGACAATATGACTGCAGAAAAATTAACAAGTGTAACTCGGGAACTTCCCAGTCCCAAGAGAGATCCCTCAAACCATGCCACAGACTGTGGTTAGTCCCTACATGGCATGTGGTCAAGCAGTGGCCAAACAAGGCTGTCACCATCATTGCTGAATAGGGAGAGAGGAAAAATTGGATTCTAAGAAGTGCCCTTCCAAGTGCACACAGATGACACAAGGTCCTAAGAATGGGTCCTGGCATGGGTGTCTGGGTTCCAAACAGAACTTGGCATTAGGGTCACTGTGTTAACAGACTAAAACTGCTTCTACCATCCAGTGATAACAGGCAGCAGCCTGGGTGGCTTCTCTTCTGTCTGTACCTTCAGACATCTGTGCAGCCTTTCTTGTCCTTTCTGCCTCAGGAGACAGACCTGTGTGACACTCTTTTTTTTTTTATTTTTTATTAGTTGCACACACATATATATGGATATAGATTATACACATATCTATTACATCATTGTCTACCCCAAGGTTCTCCCATCACCTTATAACCTGTGAACCATCTTAATCTCTTGTGCCTTTCCTTTGCATATGGGACACTCTTAATAGCTCTTGGGGGCTGCAACAGACTCCTGAGGAGATTGTTCTAAGGGAAAGGTTGATAATGGCTGTTGGCTCACTCCCTAAGGGAAACCATCAGACTGACTGTCTATGTTGCTCTCCAGGAAGCTCTAGCTTGATGACACTTTCTTCCTGGATTCTGGACATTCTTTTACCTCAGCCCTTCAGTCTTAGAGGTGGCAATAGTGTCTTTGTTACTAGCTTAGTGATATTATTCTCTCTCTCCCTCTCTCTATCTCTCTCATTGCCCTTAACCTTCTCTTGACCTCACAAGTAATCCATGTATTAAATCCTCTCCCATTATCTTGAGTTGCATCTGTGATTTGCTGGTACCCTGTCTTAGGGGTAAGTGAGAAGATTAAATGTGCTTGGCACTTGTGGACAATATTCTCAACCCCCTTCCTCTTGTCAGTCACTCCTTCTTATATTACCCACGGTTGCCTCTTCTAGACCATTCACCTGGTTCTTTAACAAAGGAGTCAACATTGTTTTCTGCACAGGCTCAGAGAGTCAATATTTTAGACTTCATGGGCCACACAATCTCTGTCTTAAGTGCTCAACACCACCGTAGGATGCTGAGAAACAAAAGCAGCCATAGGCAACATGCAAATGAATGAGCATGGCAATGTTCCAACAACAGTTTATTTATGAATGCTGATATTTAAAGTCCATAAAATGTTCATGGGTTATGAAATATTATTCTTCTTATAGCTATTTTTCAGTCTTTTGAAATTGTGGAAACTATTCTTAGCTTACAAGTCATACCAAAAGGGAGAGTTTGGCCTTGAGGCCATAGCTTGCCAATACTAAATCTAAGATTTAGCACATTGGCTACTCTGGAGAGCTTTTACACTCCAAATTATGATGCTGTATATTTTTCCTACTTTCTTTTTTCATTTTTCAATAAGATTCCGCAGCCTCTTTCTTGGAAGCCAGAGCTTGTTCCCCTTCCCATCATCTTTGCCAACTGGCTACTAACATCCTTTCCCATAGAACATTCAGACCACACCCTTCACAGCACCTTTCAGGGCCAATGTCCTTGGATTTGTTCCCATACTGGAAACCCACTCCAGCACCACTTCATATAGTAAGACCCCCCAGAATAGATAGCCCAATGCCATTCCCTTCGCAGAAACAGTAACACTCATTTGCTGTGTTTGGGAAGTCCTGTAAACTGACATTGTTTGATGCCCCAGAGATGATGTTTGGCTTTCAGCCCCTCCCACCCCCCATCCACAGTGCTCCCAGAAGCTGGTACATAGCCAGGATATTTGCCAGTCTGGTGACTACTTCTGGACTACCTCCTCTTCTCCAGAGTTCAATCTGATCAATCAGTGTCCAGGTGCTACAGATTCAAGCTGTTGCAATCATTCCAGTAGACAAGATGTCACTTACACAGACTAAGAAATTCTTTAGTTTTAACAAGCTGGGTTTGGGGTTGCTGTTGTTTTGTTGTTTATAAATCTTTACATGAAGCAGTAGTTCTCAGACTTGGCAGCATGTTAGAAACACCTGGAAAACACCTGATAGTGCTGATGTGTGGCACACTTCCTACAAAAATAAAGACTTTATCATGTGGTTTTAAGCAGTTTTCCAAGTGATTCTGCTGCAAGATAAGACTTGAGAAGCAGGAACTTGGAGGAGTGGCCAAGACAGACATTTTCAGATAGCTGCACATCAGGATGTGTCCATGCAAATCATGAACCCTTTTCACGTGTCTTAATTTTCCATCCAAGACCACAGGAAAGAAGTCCCTTAAGAGGGTGGGATGGAAATGAAAATTATGGTGGACCTAATTTGTGTTTTGATTTTATTAAATGCTTTTCACTCATATATTCATTCATTCAAGAATGTTTATTCAATTACTTCATGCTAAGCACTCTGTTAAACACTCCAAATCAAAAAACTGAATAAGACAGGCTTGATCTCTTCTTAAAAGCCCTCTCTTTATGAAGGAAAAAGATGTGACTGTACTTCTTGGTCAGATCTTTGCAGAATTCCCATGTTACCTCTCATGGAAATTTCAATCAGATAAAGTCATATGTTGATTCATCTGTTGGTATTTATTGAAAATTTTTTTTTTGCTGAGTACTAAAGACATGGATGAAAGTACATGCTCTCCATGTTAGTGGAGCTAATAGTCTTTCTGGAATAGAGGAGAAAAGCAAAGCACTTAGCCAAATTCGAAATCAGAAATTCCTAAAGGTTAAGAGGAGATGGGAGGAGAGAATATTTTATGCTTAAAATTTCTTTCAAACAGAATTATTTTTTTCTGGCCTTTCCTTTGCTCCAATGTTTTGCCAATACCCAAGAATACCACGGTCAACAAGAATTGCTGGTATCTGATAGTTAGGGAAGACCACTTTGTGAATAAAATCTAAGCATTTTACATTCTGAACATTCTGAGGCATGATCGATGAGGAAAAATTGTACAAAGCTTCAAAAAAAATTCTGATCCAGTTCCAAAATCAGCCATATACATGAGATTGATCCAATCTTTTTCCAGATGGTTCAAGGAAATTTGAGCTGAGTCTTAAACGCAATGGTTAGTATCGCAGATATGAAATGAACAAATAAAAAACTTCATTAAAATCCCAAAATAAACTCAAAAAGTTGCAGCAGATGGTCTGGCTCATAAATAGTTAAATGTCTGACAAAGGCAGTAATGATTATTTTTTATCAGCAACAGGGATTTGGGAGTGAAACCAGAAGATTGAGTTATAGGAAATACGACATTGATTTTTAAAAATGGAAGTCAGATTGATTCTGGCCAGAACTTCAGGTAAACTTTGATCCCTATTAAAATATTCAGTTTGACTTTAGCAATCAAGAAGGCATCTCAGCACACTTCCCTGAGACCCAGAGAGAAGCGGTGGTAGATAAAACGTATATCTTCCCATATTTCTCCTGGAATCCCAACGAAGCAGCCAACAGCAAACTCTGACAGTCCACCCATGATGTTGGGGAACCACATCTGCCCCAGTGAAACTTCCAACTGACTCCCAGCTCAAGCACAGTCATAGAGGCAGCTGGGTAGGAACCCTTGCTAAGTTCCACATATGTTTATAGGTTAGCAAAAACTCAGTGTAGGTGTGTGTGCATGCGCACTCTTACATGCACACATGCACATCTGCTCAAATACAGCACTGACTATCCTCTTTATTCTCATAGAATGAATTTCTTACAGCTGTAGTTCAGCTTGAACTTGTCAAAAGAGAATAAGAAATGCAACCCCCATTCTAGATCAAGGCAACACCCTGAACATTCCCCACACCAAGACCCAGCAGAATACCTTCCTGTCCTCACTGGACACTGCTAAGTCCCAAGAGCAGCTTTCTTTTTCTCCTCTTCGAGAATAACTGAGACCCGCACTCCTCACATTTCCTGTAGTCCTTCCTTCCCCGCGAATAAAATAAAACTATAAAAACATAGAGCTGGAGAGGGTAAAGTCAGGGGAGGGATGGGCACAAGAGGTTAAGATGGTTCATAAGTGGTGATAAGGTGGTGAGAGAACCTCAAGGTAGACAAAAATGTAATATATATATATGTGTGTGTGTGTGTGTGATCAATTTTTTAATTATATAAATACATTTAAAAATAAATAAATGAGCAAACTTAAAGATTTCTCAAATAATAAAACTAATTATTTTGAATAAAACTAGTTCTCAACAAGAAATTTGATGTACTTGAAATAATGTATTTCTTCCCTTTCATTTTTATTTGCTCTTCTCAATATTAAATAACTGGTACATAAAAACCTATTTTTGAAGTAAAACAAATCTCTACCACACAATACCTTGAGTCAGTCCCATGCCTGTGAAGTTTATTCTCACTAACAGAACCTAATACAAATTCCATAAACCCCTTTCTCATTTTTTAATATGATGACCCTTAAAACAACAGGACATTTGTCCCAGTTCCCAAATGGGTGCATCTATAGCTGTCTGTACATCACGGCCATTGTGATGAGCATTCTCGGGAACTGTCTGTATCTCTGATGGGTAACTTTGTATTCTAGACTCAAAGTATGGCTCCCAATTAACAACATCAGGGAAGCCCAGATCCTGTCCCAGAACTGCGAGGTCAAGATAGTGTTTTCACACTGTCCCCAGATGACGCTTATGGATATTAAAGGTTAAAATTCATTCCTAAGAAGTAGGAAACTAAACTACTAGCAGCTTATCACACTCCTTCATACAGGCTGACAGTAAATCATTAAATTTAACTCTGTCACTAGGATGAAATTTTATGGAAGGGGTGTTTATTGGAAATAATTGTTACTATTTACATCTTGACTTCAGCACATGTACCCCTTATACGAAACTTAGAAATTCCATCGCACCATTTGTTTAATGACTAATGTGTAAGTGCCAGAGAAATTCGAAGAAAGGAGAGCTTGGAGTGGGATTTCCAGAGCGGGGGGGTGGGGAGGGTGGGGGGAGTATCATGGAGAAAATAGGACTTGAACTAAGGTTAAATGGATAAAAGTTTGCTAAAATGTAACTATTAGGGAAATCTTTTAAATCCAAAACAGATGGATTGAGTTTTCAGGTAGCAATTACCCATGTGAAGCTTAATAAATCACTGATTTGCTCTGAGTGTTAATGAAACCAGGAGGGTGATTCGTTGTAATGGAAACAGATTTGATGTCAGATGGACCTGGTTCCAATTCCAACCAGACTATGTCACCTTGGAACAGTTTCCTTGCCTTGCTGATACTCCCTGTCCTACCTAAAAACAAGAACAGGATCTGGGGATTAAAGAAGAGAAATTCTGCAAAGTTCCACAGTTAGTGTCAAGTCCATAACCTATGGTCAGCTGATATTATTTTACCTTCTCTTCTCCCTTCCCCCTGGCAAGGAATTGGGCTGAGACAAATGTGAACTAACTCTGGAGCTGGCAAGGGCACCCAAGATTAGGAAATGGAAGCGTTCAGACTGGAGGTGACAGGAAGTGAGGGTCACTGTGCAATGGGTATTTTAGGAACACCTGACCGGTCGGGCAGCAGTATCCACACTGGACACAGGCAGGTGATAGGCAGCCATTAACTGGTGTGTCACTAACACATGAAGGACTTGGTGGTGGCTTTCTCAGTTTATCTGACATGTGCGTTGGCCAAAGCCGCAGCTCCCAGATCCACTTCTGCGCTTCCCCTACACTAATCTATAAGTTTTGGAAATTGAGCCAGTCACAGTAGTATGCGCCTTTAATCCCAGCCTAAGATGGGAGGTTGAGACTAGGAATCACTTGAGTCCACAGGTTCGAGACCTGCCCCGGGCAACATAGCGAGACCTGGTCTCAAAAAAAAATTTTTTTTGGAGATTGATTTCTTGCCAACTGACTTCCAGGTAGAGTCAACTAATAAAGAGCTAGAAGGCTTACAAGACAAGCAGGAGGGTAACCAGGGTTTCTAGGTTTCCCTCCCCCTGCTTAGTGTGACAGCTTAGGCACAGCTATGTTGCCTGGCAGCCTCCCATTCCCATGGACTAGCCTGTCCTTTTGCTCCCAGTTCCCAGCACACAACCCCTACACAGCTTCCCACTCTGGGATCTAATACCAGTTAAGAGGCCTGTGGTCCCTCTAGCCTGCAGATAGTAGCTGCCTCCAGCCATTTCCAGTCTCTGGGTTTCTGTGCCCTTTCTTCTTTGGTGTCTCAGTTTTGCCATCACCTGGATCACACCAGCAGCTGTACTCTCATACATCCCATACTATATCCTATACTATATTTATGGCAAGGGAGACCTGGACATAACATCTAAATCAACACCAAATGAAAGTACACAACTGCGGGAGGGGACCAGCTGGAGTGGCCAGGGAGGGAAGGTGGTGGGTGGCCCCCAGGGATCACAATAGTGTGAAATATATATATATATATATATATATACATATATATATAAATTATTTTTTAAAAGAACAGATTGTATAAATAAATTAGGTACATGAATCCATTCAACAAAACTCTACACACCTTCTAAAATAATTCTATATTCATATATGAAATGATGAATAAAAACTATTTTAAATTAGAACAGTGAAAATATATGTACACTGCAGTCTTATTTATTGTTTTATAAGTATATATACATATACGTACATACATATAAGGCTAGTCTGTGCATAGAAAATACCTGGAGGAATACTTCTCAGTCTTTTACTGTCTGCATGGGAGAGAAGCAGGACTTCTCTTTTGTAATTTATTTCTTTGTTGTTTGTATTCCACAAAATACATTTCTTGGAAATACATTTTCTAATCAATAAAAAATTTTGAACAAGAAAATAAATAAATAAATAAATACATAAATACATAAATAAATAAATAAATAAAAACATCTCTCCAATTATTTGTGTTTGATGATGTGGATTTCCCAATCTTGGAAAAAGACAAATAATTATGCAATGCATATTCACCCTGGCCAAGAGAAGCAGAAAATTTGGGGTCAGGATTCTCCACCCAAACATCCTAGCTCCATTAACATGGGATAATTATTAATCTGTGACCACAGTGGTATCACTGAGCATGTCACATTTCATTTAGCATTGGCCTGGGTGATCTGGAAAGGTGACTAACAAATACAGAAACTAATTCTGCAGGCAACATTGGAAGATTTTGCAAATATCCCATAGGATGGTGAAATGATAAAAATAAAAACAACCTGACAATTACATAAATATGAGCAGGATGTGGTGGTGAAATTGTAAAGATGCATAGCTGGATCAAAACAGCCAAATGAAATACTGCCTGAAAGACATACCGCTGTAGAAGGAAGAAAAAGTAATCAGAGACATGCTACTCCTTGGGCAGGCAAGAAAATAAGAAATGAATAAAGCTGAGAAAGACCAAAAGGGGCAGCATCAACTGAGGTGCATTTTGAAATATGATAGAGGAAAAGAGCCAGGTTCTTCCGAGCTTTAAGTAGCTTATGGTTTAGTTTAAAAGTTTTAAAAATGATTCTCCCCAACTTCTACTCTGTCCCCTCCCCCCACGTGTATACCCTATTGATAAGGCCATATTTGCTGTGCCCTTCCCACACACCACAATAAAAATAAGAAAAATATTAAGAACTGAAGAACTCTGGCTCTTCAAATCTGAAAGTTAATGAGCTAGAGCACATGAGTGATAACAGGAGTTAAAAGAGCCAGATTGAACAATCATCTTTCCAGCACAGACCATACAAAATCAGGCATAATATGCAGGACAAACAATTCCAATAAAAGAATAGATCTCAATGTTGACCTAATTAGCTAATGTCCAGCTCTTATTTCTATGGAATAAATTCAGGCAAGCAAATAATTCTTGGAGATGAAACTGCTCTTTCTAATAAGGAAAATGACTTCCTCTTTCTCCATGAAGCCCCAGCTGGTCAGAAAACCAAAGCCCAGGATACGATTTTCTGTTCACTATGATCTCTGCTACTTCTACAGGGATAATATGGAGTTCAAGAGGTCCAGACAGTGCATTTCTATGCAGTCTAAAGGGTTTGTTTTTTTTTTTTTTTTAGGAAAACAGGAGTTCAAAATAAGGATGAGAACTCTCCACTCTGCAAGGAAACAGTCAGTACCATGTTGCAGCCACCAGTAAAATCAAGTAAATTATTAGGTGCAAGAAAAGTAGAGGATGAAAAGAAAATACTCACAGCTCCATATTAAGCTCAGCTTTTATAATCTAAGTATTCACAAGAAACCATTTTAGAAGGGGGGGGGGCAGCTAGAGTCAACTGTAATATAGGAAGGGTCTGTTACATGATCTAATTACAGAAATGAAAGCAGCCAGGAATTATGTGGTCTATTCAAGCCTGCAAGGAGGATGAACAAAGAATATAATTATGCATCAAGCCTGTTGATTAAACAATTACTATTTAAAGCAGATATAGATTTAAAATTAATTTGCTTCTGCATTCTGAGGATTGGGGGACTGAGATAAACAGTGTTTGAAGTTTAATTATCCATGTGGAAGACGAAGGGGCTCATTTCAGTTGGGTTAGCACTGCAGAGAGTTGAGGATGGTAGGAAAGGAAGAAATCAAAGCCATAGCAAGTCTCAGCACTAGCGAGACATGTGATGAGAAGGCTCACTCAGCCTCATCTCCGCAGAATGTGGTCATGTCACAGGAGAAATTGTGCAACTGCAAATTAATATTTAAATGAACTAGTTTGAAGTTTACCAGGAGGGGAAACACACTCTGGGAAAGAGCAGGGGCAGGCCAGCCAACGAGGCCCACACTCCGCAGCCAGGCGGTCTGGGCAGTGGGGACCTTCACGCATGTCTGAGCAAATAGGACAGTGACCTGCCTGCTCCTATTCTTATCAGGCCACGTGGACAGTGCCCAGGGGCGGGCCTGCAGGGTGCCAGGTAGGCAGGGTGAAAGGGTGAAGTGGAGGTGGAGTGCGAGATCATAAACAGAGACGAGACATTGGCAACGTTAAAGAGTAACTGCTGGGAGGGAGGACGCCGTGTCTGTGTTCACACATCGAGATCCAAGCCCGCCCACCAGACTGTCCCAACCACAAGACCTACCTGGGGCTCCCAGCAGGGAGCGGCGCTGAGAACCAGCCATGCCCAGGATCCTGAGGGCGCTGCCCAGGGTGGACATACCAAGAGTTCTGGTTGTGGGATGGGGCCAGCTTGAGCCGAACAGTCAGCTTCGCTTTGCAACGCTGTGGCTTCCACACATTTGCTCTCCATCTTCTCAGTGAGATGACGTTCAGTCTTTCCCCAGTGAGTGGTTGCAGATACTACACATGATCCTAAGGACAAACCCAAGGGTGCCATCTCCCTACTTAAATCCACGGAGGAGCTCCGCAGCCTTTTCAAGGTAAAAATAAGCCCTGTGAAGGTGGCCGGCGAGGCTTGGCCATAAAGTGACCTGCCCACATCACCCTCCCCTGCTGACCTCCCCAATACCTCCTCCAGTCCAGGGCCTCAACTCTTCTCAGTGTCTTTTTCTCCCTTCCTCCAACCTCAAGCCATCTACCTAAGGACACTTTTCCTTATTATTCTGCAATCAAGAAAGACAAGTTTGAGACATGTGTGATAACATGGATGGACCTAGATGGAGTCATGTTAGCAGAAATAAGCCAGAAAGAAAAAGAGAAATACCAGAGATCTCACCTGTATGCAGGATGGAGGGGAAACAAGCAAAAAAAAAAGGACAAGAAAATGTTAAAACAAACTGACAGCAGAACTAAGGCTTAAAGCAAAAGAGGGGAAGGCGGGGGAGGGATGGGCATGGGCAATCAGGATGGCAGTTCATAGAGGGGGAGAACAGGTTCCTCAGAGTAGACAATGATGTAAAATATAGATATATAGATTTATTTGATCATATATAACTGATTTTAATTGATTACATATATAAATATTTGCTCACATAGATATGTAATCAATTAAGCCAATTGGTGTTTAACTGGTTACATATATATGTAATATATGTTCATATACATATATGAACTTATACATACATAAGTTCAAAAAAAAAGAATACTTTTCCTTGCCCTCTTCCCCAGTTAACTTTTATTCATCCCCCAGGTATCACTGCACCTTATCTGGGTCAGTGGTTAGAAAGTCAGATGCTGCTACAGACAATAGATCAGGTTCAAAACCCAAATTCCACCACTTAACTCCCTGTGGGCCTTTCCCCACCTGAGCATCCCCTTCCTTCTCTGATAGACAGAGGCAACTACTTGTACCTCCAGCACTTCGATGTTGTGTGGGTCCCATGAGTTGATCCATGGGAGTGTCACCCAGAGAGCCGGGTACATGGTGAACACCAGGATCTGCTCTTCTCCTAGTCCCCAAAGACTTCCATGTCACTGGCCCCAGGCACACCCTTGTGCATGTGATTACTTCAGGACACCTTTCTGCACTAAAAGGAAGCCATATGGGCAGGAGTTGACCAGTTGGTCCACATCATAGATCCGGTTTCTAAGCAACATTGACACTCAAATAGTGGCTGAGGAATAAATGAAATGCAAAGGCTGAGCATTGTGTCTGATACAGAATGGCACTTCGGTGAACAACCAGTCTTTAAATGATAACTCACTGATAATGCCAAATGATATAAGTGACAAAAATGATACATTGCCAGTGGTTTTCAAAGGGGAGCCGTTTTGCCCCCCAGGGATGAGTGGTAATTGGTGATGTCTGCAGCTGGGGCACAGGGAGGGGTGTATTACTGGCATAGTTGATAGATGCTGGGGTGAAAGATGGCGGTGGGGGGAGGACTGTAAGAACTCTGCAATGCACAGGACACCCTTTGCACAAGGAAGTATCCAGCACAAAATGTCAATAGTGCCAATGTTGTGCAACCCTGATTTCTGCTTTCTGTCATTTTTCTCTGATCACTTAATTCACCAGTTGAGTCCTAACAGGCTTAAGATTCTTTCCTCTTATCCTACCCATTGCTGTAGCAACAAAGCTATCCTTGTCTTTCTTTCTGTCCTCCAAATTCTGTTGGCCTCACTGGACAGCCTCATTGCCCCTCCTCCCTGTGCTGAATAGTAGGCTGAAGTGTGGGAATGTACATGAGTCCGAAGAAAAGCACACACTCAGAGCCATCTTCCTGTTTGTGCACACTTCTGCATCACACACAGATTCTTATTTTCAGAAGAGATTTCAACAGACACCAATTGCAAGCACCAATACCTGGCTTTTTATAACTCTGTTGCAAATAACCTCCTCCCAACAAGTTCATGTAACTCAAAAACATTAGGGCAGGGACCGACATGAATAACCTTTCATATCTAAGACAGAGGTTGCCCTAATGCAAGAACAACCTTGCAACCATAAATACTGTGCTCAAAAACTATCAAAGATTTTGAGATGATGTATAGGATCTGAAAAAAATGAAGCCATTCTTACATTAGCAAGTCAGATAATGTCAAATGTGCCAGAACACACAATGCTAGAGGTTACTATAAATCATAGAATTTAATGACATGTACACAATGGTTAAAAGGTATGTCAAACAGAAATTATAAGTATGGTGAGGAGGTGGGGAAATTTACATCCTCATTGTTGGCTGAAAGACCAACGGTTCAGTTACTGTGGAATAAAACAGTCTGGAAGTTTCTCAAAAAGTTAAACAAAGAATTACCAAATAATCATATAAATTCCACTCCTAGGTTTCTGCACAAAGAAACTGAAAACAGAGCAACAAGAAATGCATAAACATATTCACAGTAGCATTACTCACAAAAGCCAAAAGTTTGAAATAGCCCAGTTTCTCCATCAACAGATGAATGGCTAAACAGATGTGGTGTGTCCATACAAAGGAGTATTATTCAGCCATAAACAAAAAGTACTCATCAGATGAACTCCCAATATCAGCATGCTAAGTAAAAGAAGGTCACATAGTGTATGATTTTATTTCTATAAAGTGTCCACTACAGGTAAATCTACAGAGACAGAATGAGGATCCATGCTTGCCAAAGACTTGGGAAAGGGAATAATGCAAAACAAACAAACAAACAGGCAGAAAAACTGCTCAATGGGTAAGAGGCTTTATCCATTAACACAGTCTTATCTCATTTAAATTAAGATGGAAATATTTGGAACTAGCTATGTATGCCACTTGCATACTGCCATACACTGAATACTGCTGAATTGTTCATTTGTAAATGGTTAATGTTTTATGGTGGAAGACATCAAACTTAATTTTTAATAAGACTGCTAACATGAAAATTTAAGTGATTAATTTTATGTTATGTAAATTTCACTTCACAAATTATTTTTTAAGCATGGCAAATCATGCAAAATTGGCAAACACTGAAAAAGAGAATACCTTAAAATGGAAATGGATGTAGTGGCTTGAGGCTTGTAGGTAATTTATTTTTGCAATTCTATATAACCTTATCAGTTTCCAATACTACATATTGGTTATAAAACCTTTGGGAAATGCATGAAAGCATTAAAAAGGAACTTTATCTCTGCCAAGGCTTTTCTTTAAACTTGTTTCTCTCTATGGGCAAAGGCAAGGCTGGGGGACAAATGATTGTCAGGGAAACAGGTAAGTCTGTGACTTTTCTATCCTTCTCAACATCCCAGACCACCGTGTCTGACAGTCTTCAGGTTGGCAAAATCTGGTATCCATACGACAGAGTTTAAATGGCCTCCTCCCCATCTGTGCCATCAATTGTTCATGAAAGAGATTGGACTGTCTATTCCTCTCACCTGCACAACCACTTGCCTGCCTACAACAAGAGGTCTTTGCAAATTATTAGACTTACAAATCTAGGACATGGATTTGTACCTAGTACCCTTGATGTCATGAAAAAGGTGATTAATTCCCAAAATTTGACAAATGTTGGAGTAACATTTGTGTCTCATCTCCCATTCTTCTAGACTTTTCTGATCATGAATAGAAATAAAATGAAGTCAAACAAGATTTGAAATTTGGGGCTCAGTTAATGAGAACAGAAGCATTACCAGTGAATTAACCAAAAGGTTGAAATAGCCCAATTTCTCCTTCAACAAATGAATGGCTAAACAGATGTGGTGTGTCCATACAAAGGACTATTTTTCAGCCATAAACAGGAAAAGTACTGATCAGATGAACTCCCAAAATCAGCATGTTAAGTGAGAGAAGATCACATAGTATATGATTTTATTTCTATAAAGTATCCACTACAGGTAAGCCCTAAGAAGGGCCTACATGACCCAGTGCTGGTTAGTTCAGACCCTAAGACCAGATTTACGATCACCACTCACAGATGCGAAAGATTTATATGGAATATTCACTCACCTTAATCTGTCAGATGCCTCTGTCCCAATTCAATTTATTTCCAAGACTTCAATTCAAATCTCTCTCCTGCTCCTGAATACTTGCTCCTTCAGTTCTTGCATCAGGACTGATGAAAAAGACCAGCAGATGGTAAGATACAAAAGTTCTAATGCCACCACCTCCCTGAAAAACCAAACATCTTTTTCTAAGTTCATTCCCAGGCACTTGATTTTCGTTGTAAATGGAGTGATGTTCTCAATTTCTTCTTCAGACTTTTTTTTTTTTGCCTATAAGAAGACGACTGATTTTTGTGTGTTAGCTTTGTAACTGGCTACCCTACTGAACTGGTTTATTATTTTCATTAGTTTTTCTGTAGAGTTTTTAGGGTTTTCTATATAAATTATCATGTCATCTCCAAACAGTGGTATTTTATAGGGAAACAAGCAAACAAAAGAACAATGAAAATTTGTAACTGTCAACAGAACTGAAGCTTAGAGTAAGAGGGGGGGGGCAAAATCAGGGGAGGGATGGGCACAAAAGATTAAGATGGTTCATGGATGATAAGGTGGTGGGAGAACCTTGGGGTAGACAATGATGTAAAACATGTATATACACATATACATATATATGCAATCAATATTTAAAAAATAAGATTAATTTTCCATATAGACAAAACAGGTGATTGGCTATGAGGTGCTACAGCCCAAGCTCTGAGAAACTGGGAAAGTTTAGGTGCCCACATGAGAAATCTGTCATCATTAGATTTCTCCCAAGACACTCTGATCTGCCTATAAACATCACCAAACCCAATTCTAGGTGACTTCTGGAACAAGACAAGCGCTCAGGTCCATTCAGGCAGCATCTAGAGGCATGCATGGTCCACACAGCTCACTGAGAAAGAGGGCATTCAACCCCAGGGGTTGTGCCCTCACTCACCCCTCCTCTACCAGCCCCAAAGCCTTCGTAGCACAATATGTCTCTAAGATGCCTTAAGATAGCATCACAGAATCGGACAATGGCTGGCAGCAGCCATCTCCCAAACTTGCCAGACTTGGGTACATTTGTAGGATGGAAAGCATCTAATGGCCATGAATACTTCATTTAGTGCTTTTTTTTAATGCATTGCAAAAAGTTCACTCTTCAACACTGGGCTTTGCCAAGAATCCCATCTCAAACTCCCATCCAACTTCTGAAGATATTTCATCCAAGTCTTAATATAAGCTTTTCTCAAATGCTCAGGGTTTGTGAGTACTTTGTAATAATTTAGTAGCCTTCTCCCAAGTCATCACCTAAAAAAGGAGATTGCCCTCTCACTGTTAACTCTTACTTGGCAGAAGGAGACCCTTGAGACTAAGGCAAGGTTTACAGTTTGCTGCCAAGAACTTTCTGGAGTGGTAAGTGAAGGGCAAGTCTAGATTTGCACACACACAGAGACAGAGGCAAGGCAACCAGTGGCTGAGGTGATAGTTCTTGGGTGTCCCAGCTGAACTACTCTTTGGGAGACTTTTGCTTATACAGACAAAGGCCTGTCTGGAAGGGTTGTAAGGTATAACTCATCAGAAAGTCACACATATTTAAGTTTATTAACATGTTGGTAAATGTTCATGTATCTGGACAACTTTGCATCCTCCACAAAGAGAACATGTCTTGAAACAAAGAGCCCCAGAATGTTACGTTTGAATCACAAGACTAAAGAGAAGAGGGAAATGAGCCACAGAAGGGAGTGATCTAGGATGAGAAGACAGTATATTGTAAAGAGAATCACAATGGAGGGAGGGGAGAGGGGATGAGGGCACTAGACACTTGGCTGGTTTGAAGTGGAGCGAAGGAAATGAAAACCAAACTTGGCTTCATTGACAAACCTGCCTGAGGCCAGCAGTGTCTTTACTGATATGCGGGGAGGAGATACCAGTGCAGGGTTCTGTGACTGGTTTGGGTACTGCCTTTGATACCCTGCCCTCCTTGGCACCACTCCTACAAGAACTATAGCTCTCCAAGAGCTGCAGGCTTGGGTTGAGTGGCAGGAGCAGGGCAAGAGTGGGGGAAAGCGATAGGAAGAGGTCAATAGTTCTCCAAGTTGGAGGAAGGTAGTAGGTTAAAAGTTCTGAGAATTCCCAAGCCTAGGCCCATGTCCTGGGGAGGCAGGGGTGCTGGCAGAGATGAGACTGTCCCTGGGTAGCCATCATGCCTTTCTGAGTTCATCTGGGACCCCTGATCTCCTATAGCACATGAGGAACAACTGGGACCTCAGATGGTTCTGGAATGGCAAAAGTGCTGCTCAACATCATCACATCCTTCCCATTTCTCACCCTCCTTTCTCCTATCTCCTCTCTGCTCTAGGACTGTTAAGAGCTTGGTTTAATTTGAGTGGTCTATTGAAACTCCTAAAAGATAAGAGACTTAGTTATTCAATGGCCAGGGGTTCTAGGAAAAACATATCTCAATGCCACACCTCCCATGGCCTTGCCCTTACCTCCTGGGCTACCCCCCAGCCTCCATGCTGATGACTGATTGCTTCCTTTAAGCCTCTTCTGACCACCTTTCTTACCATTGAAAGTTACCTGGACCACACTCCACTCCCCAAGGGAGGGCTTTGCTCAGAATCTGGTCTCATCTAGTTTGCTAAGTTAAGCCCTTGCCAAGAGGAAACAATCACCTCACAGTTTGTAGAGAAAAGTCAGTGCATCTAGATGAATCTTTAGCATTGTTAGCAGGCATGAGTGAGAACTCTGCTAGCTGGGTGAGGGCATCATAATGCAAGGTCTCTTGTGGGGGGGGGGTTCAGTCATCAGGACAGGCTGTCATGAGGATAAGCTTCAGTACTAGCTCTCCTCACTAGTAATGAACAGTTGCCACCCTGTGGCCCCTCCTAGGGCCAGGCTGCCCTCTTCTTCCTTCAATTAAATCCAGACAAAACTCTTCGTGCGATCAATAGCTAGTAGAGTAAACTGTTGGGGAGAAGCAGAACAATCACGGACAGGCAGTGCCCCATGAACTAAGTTCCTAAATTTCTGCAGCGGGACAAGGAATCCTTCACCAGGGACATGCTCCCAAGACAGGGCTCTCAGTCTGGGAAGCCAGCACTGCCACCTGCTAGCGGGCACTTAGGACAAGTCCTCGGGTCGCCCTGAGCCTCAGGTCTTTATCTCCCAACTGGGGGTAAATGCGCCAAGTTCATCAAGGGGGGAGGAGTCCATCTCATTCCATCTGTGCCAACCACGTGGCTCGAGGCTTGTTTCATACTCCACAAGTGGAAACAGCACCAACCACAGCAGCCAGGCCCCAGCGTTCTGAGACAGTCGCCCTTCAGCAGGTGCTTGAAGTGAGCTATGTGATTTACATATTAGTCGAGGGCCTCCACCCATATGGCCCTGAGAGTCTCAGGTCACCCTTTGAGATAGCAGGCAAACCGCTGAAGTGTCTCAACCTCAGAGACAGGAATTTCTGCCCTGTGGATACACATTACCTGATTCTGGCAGCTCCCAGTGAGGGAACACAGGGCCTGGTCACCCCAAGAGGAGGCCTCTTCCTCCCACCCAGCCAAGGGCATGCCCCCAGCCTTGCCCTCTGCCTGACCTCCCCCTTCTCAACCTCCCCCACTCTGCCCTCTCCTTGGGCCAGAGCCTGCAGGAGCCTGCCTGATCTCAACTCCAGGAGCACATTTGTGTTTTGAAAATGCCTGGGCCAGCTTAATCAGTAACCAGCAACCTCCTTTGCCAGGCCGTCATCTGTCCTGACAAGCGCTCCTTCTCCTGCCAGCCGGCAGATGTGACTTTTTTAGGAAGATTCAATCCCCAGCCTGTGCCCTTCTGCCAAGCAGCCTCCCTCTCTGAAGGTTACCTGTCGCCAGCTTTCTTGGTCCTGAATGCAAAGTGCAGTGGGCTCTCTCCCTGACCTTGAACAAGCTCATCCTCCTGTAACACGAGTTCTGAAAGAGGCATTTGACATGTGCCATCTTATTTATGCCCGGACAGAGGCAAGAAAGGCCTCACATAGAATCCCCTCTCAGGTGCCGGGATGTGATCTGTGAATGGCACTTGTCAAGAAAGCCGTGCAGTGATATTCAGCAGGCACGATGTGGAGGAAATGTTAATGAAATCCTGCCTAACTGCAGGAACAAATTTGAATAGAATCAAAGTCATAGATGGTTTATCCCCCCTCAGATACTCAGTCTTCTCTGCATCTATTAACCTTTTGCCAGCTTTTTTTTTAAAGCACAAAACTCTGATGATTCACTCATTCAATCATTCTTTCTACATTTATTGAGCCCTCATTCTGTACCAGACCCTGTACCCAGCACTAGGAATCAAAAATTGAATAAGGCTTAGGTTATTTTAGGCAAATAATCTATTATTCAACAGTGTGTGCTGATCACCCAAATTCTTGATTTGCTGAAAATAAAGCAAAAAGATGACAGGCATTGCTAGACCCTTCACTTTATTTGGAAATAAGCAAAAGGACAGACAGGGCTATTCACAGAGCTAATCGAGTGCTACACTACCTTGAGTAGGCCATGGCCTTGGGGATATTTTTTGCAAAAGAGGAAGGTATGCTGAGTGATCAGAAGACAAGCAAGCAACTAAATAGGTGGAATGATCTTCAGCAGTTTTCCAGAAGATCTTGAGCAAGTCCAGACTGCCCTTAGCTTAGGAAATGGTCTTTCCAGCAAGAAGGATCAGTGATGGTCCAGCCAAGATGGCCATCCTTGCCAAGCACCTGCCCCACAGCCTGAGAGGACTGACAATGAGACCTGACTGAATCCTGTTCTGCTGAGAGCAGTGGCAGGCGCCATTCAGCCAGGGTTCCCTGATGTGCAGCTTTTACAGGATTCAAGGATATGCTGTCATCCTCTTCCCAAGTTCATGTCTCTCTTGCTGAGTCAGAAAAATGAAACTGCAGCTGGACCAGAAGCAAAGAGTGAATCAAGTAAAAGACCATGGCTGCAAAGGAAAGCCTCCCTGCTGCTGAGAGCTGACTTGGATGCAGAGCAGCTCTGCAAATGCCCAGGCGCGCTCAGTCATGCAGGTGAAGGTTATGGAACACTCTCCATGCTTCTAGAACCATTGTGGGTGCTGGGAACAGAGCCATGGGCCAGATCAGCAAGGGCCCATTCTTGTGAGGCTTGCAGTGGAGAGAGACAATATACAACAGTAACTTGAAGTCATTCTGAGGGTGAAGGAATGTGTGAACAGATGAACTGAAGAGTCACTATGGAAGACACTTGTATGGGTGCTCACTTTATTTCAGACAACAGAATCTACAGGGAATTCTACAATGAGAGCATTCCCAGGTTCTGTGTTACCCATTATAGGAGGCTATTATACTATGAGAGAGTTACACCCCACCACATACACACGCACAATAGAACCCCCAGTACAGCTAAAATGGCTGTTGCTGATGCTGCAGTACCCCTAGATCAGAAAGCTGCCTCCCATCGTGGCCACAATGACACCTTGTGCCAGAACCACACCATTTCTGCCACAAGCCAGTCAGCAAGACCACGCTCGGCCACATCCTACTGGAGGCCCTGTCAAGCACAGAATGGGTACTGGCATCTTGGTAGAAACCAAATCATTTCTAGGCTCCAAACTCCAAGAGGGTCTGAGAAATGTGCATTTTGGTTTTGCATTCTTAGTCCAGGAAAAGGGGTTTGTATGGTTACCACTCTGCCCCATTTGCCCAATGTGCCAAACTTCACACCAAGTTTGAAGGTTAATCATAGAATGCTTTTGAGGTAGGTAGCACTGAAGCTAAGATGCTGGGAAGAAGTGAGGAAGAAACTTTTCAGGCACAGAGAAAACCAAGTGTGATACTCCAGGCATAGTGACAGAGGCCAATCATTCGGAACTGGTAGACAAGTTAACAGAATCGAGATGATCATAGATTATAGGAGTCTGGGTTTTATTCAGAACCATGAAACTCATTCAGAAACCAGTTTTCTGAAAGGTATTGGCATACTCTGGTGTGTGCTTTTAAAAGAAAAGTCTGGTTTCAAGGTAGAAAGTGGGCCATACAAGCTAGTGTTGAGCCAAAGAGCAACAACAAAAAGTCTTGAGGATTAACTTAGGCTAAGATCTTGACAACAAATGTGAAGTTGGCACAACCAACATGGTATTTTGTCCAGAGAACCACCAGATATCAGGATGAATTAGATGCAGAGTGTCACAGAAAGGGAAGCAAGTGGGATTTCTCTCAATTCCAGTCTAAAGAAATGGTGAAATATACTCAATATACTAGTTGAGGAACAAGAAAGAGGACATATCTACAACTCACCCAACAACTCACCCATCCTTAAGTCTTAAAAATAATCAGTCACATAGATTTAAAGTGAAGGTAACTCTCATGCCTTGCTCTCCCAACTGGCCAGTTCTTCAGAGTATTCAGAGTATACTTTAGGTTATGGAGTGATAAGTCTCAAGCTCTGAAGAGAAAAGACCAGCATAAGTGCAAACTGTACTTAGACTGAGATAGAAGTTTCCATGGTAGACATTGTAAAAGCTGTAGCGAATTGAGAAAGAATGACCAAAGAAATGAATAGTCAAAACAGCAGTTTTATTGTGATCTTTAGAGGCTTATATACAATGGAAAAATATGGATACAATGTGGTAGTAACAAACAAACAAACCAAAGAAGGTATAGACAGGATCCTGTGGATTGTAACATGTGGAGGCAGGGGATACCATTATCTTGTGGAATTGTCTCTGTAGTAAAGTCAACATGGTAGAGCAGGTAGACGAAGATACCACTCTTCTTCTTTGGGAAAAGAGCTTTGGGAAACTGTCCTTAGTTTTCTGAGGCCAGATAAGATAGGAGTGAAGTGTTCTTTTCTCACAACATGACTCTTGCCAGGTTTGGCCAACTCTTCACAAGATGTGTGGTGCAGAATCATGTGGGGAGTTGATGGCTAACCTCTAACAAACAAAGACCATCAGCTGGAGAGTCACTAGAAGATAACAGGACAAGTTCTGAAATGCCCTACACATCTAGGATTGCAGTAAGTCAAAATCCCATGTCACCATTTTTGCAAATCTCAGATCACCTACTCTAGCGTCCAACGCTTGCCTGCTTCTCAGTATTCACTGCCACTATGAAACCATCGGCTACTAGAAGAGGGTGCTTCTTGGACTTCACAGACTAATATAAACTAATATTTTGGCATCAATGACAAAATGCAAAAATAGAGATTATCTCTTAGTAGATGTAACTAGTGATCAGCATAGGAGTCACCTAGAAGAGCAAACTTAGAAAAACTATCACTCTAGTCTATGCTCTCTCTTCAACAGAAGCATAAACCAACACAAACTGCAAAGTTTAAACAAAAAACAGAAAGGGGAGTTCAGGCCTGAGCCCTGTGGCTCTTCGGCAAGCAGAGTTCTTAGAATAGCTCTGTTGCTGGGACGAAGTAAATAATCTTTTGCTCTCCCTAAGCATGAAATCTTCCACATGCCTTTAGCACTCTCCGTGGGCTTACTAGTGCCAAAGCCAAAAAAGATTTAATTTCTTGTTGCTAGGTTTTCATTTTTACGCAGTTAATAAAGAAGCAGGGGCAGTCAGTTGGGATGTGAGTGGAAAAAAGGAGAAGGTTAAAATTGCTTATTTAGCCCACTTCAGATCTTGCTAAACAGAGGTGTCACTCAGACCCTGTTCCCAGCACGCATAACTCAATCACTTTCAAGGGAAGTGCTTCTGAAGATGTTTTACGCTTACAAATGAAATTATTTCACCAATATAGGGCACTCTAAGCTCTACTGATGAGAATTTTTGAGCCCTCCTCCTACCCCTCCAAAAGTAAAAGATGTTAAGAATGTAATATAGTAAACCCAAGAGTAAATCTTCAAGCTATCGAGTTGATGAGTTGTGGGTGATAGTGGTGCATACCAAGTGCTTTCAAGAGTTGAAAATTAGTCAGTGTGATCTATCCCCTGATAAAGGAAAGCTGGTCTATGTAATAAGAAATACTGATTCCTTTAAAGAATTGTATTTGATAAGATAATTGGCTAGCATTTAAATTGCTGACTGACTTGGCCAGTTTCCTTGCTTTTGAGCCATTAATTTTGGCTCAGTATACATCTTCCATCCAATCTTTGCCTGTGAGGGGATTTTTGTTGAGTGCTTACACCAACGGGTTGAGAGAAGCGAGCAGAGGAGACATGAACCACAATTTTTCATTTTTGTCATCTAATAGGAAAGTGGATTCATGTGTGACTTTTCTTTATAATATTTTGGTCCTGAGCAGACAGTAAATATTTAACACATAGCTCTTGACTATGCCAATGAATGAGAGTATTCTGAGCTCTGTACAAACAAATTCTATGCTTAGGCATAGAATTTCTCACTTACTGAGAAAAAGCAATGGTGTCTGAAGTTATAACCTTAATTAAAGAGCTGCAATTGGATGACTGAGTAATCTCAAATGAGTATTCTCTACTCATTTCTACTAAGATATAGTCATGTGACTCCTGATTCTGAACTGTAAGAAGAAAGAAATGTTTCTGAGAATGTTCTTCTTGGTTCAAAAGAAAGAACAATATGAAACTGGCTTTGTCTTCCCCATCATGTGTGAATAATGAGATTTGTAACTCCAAAGATTGCTGGTTGCCATCTTGGAAAATCAACTGAAATGAAGCTAACACTTAAGACAACAGAAGAGACTGAGAGAAACTGATCCTTTGATGACAATTTTTGAATCATCAAAAATAAAGTTCATTCTACTTCTGAATTACCAGGTAGAAGACCTGACCGATACACTTGCTGTTTAGACCTTTTGAATTTACTAGCTTGACTCTTCCAAGTAACTTTGAATGATGGGAATGGTTGCTGACACTATATGCAAAAAGGTTTTTTACAAATTTATTTCAAATATATGCTTTAGCTATATTTAAAATGGATAACTAGTAAGTAGTTGTTATATTACCTAAATATCCTCTAGAGTCCCTTTTTACTATACAACTATTCTAAGAATGAAAAGTCTACAAAAACAATAAGGAAACGTTAAGAACATACAGCTCATCAGGAATTATGCTCCTATTTATGTAAGTATTTTATAGAAAATCATGTATGCTACATACCACTTTTGGTTTATGACATAGGGTATTATATTACTTAAATACAAATTTTAGTATTTTTTATTTCTATTTTGTTGGGGAAATATCTCTAGTTGAAATCTCTACAAAAGTAACATAAGCCACGTTATAAAATGGAGAGGAAAGACCCATCCCATCATGCCCACCTGCTGTGTAATTCACCACCCCTTCTTCCATACATCCAGTGAAACACCCATTCTCTAATTGGGTAGTAGTTAGATATGAGACTCACTACACTATGCATTGCAGGAAAACTTAGCCCACTAAAAGCATGAACCCAAATCTCCAATCTCCCATTTATTAACTATATATTTTTGTGTGAAATATTTAACCTCTTTAAATATCCATTTAGCCTTCCATAAATGGAGAGAGTAGCTGTATTTACCTCAAACCATTATATGTGAATTATATAAGATAATGCATGTGCAGCACTTAGCTTAGTGCCTGGCATGTAGAAAGTGCTCAAGAAATGTTGTTAATATTCACTTTGTGGTACAAGTGATCAATGGGTTTTATCTGGAGGGAAGATATTGGCATTTTAAGAGTACAGCTTGGAATTTAAAAAGGACAGTTTGATAAACTAAATTATTGTCTAAATGCATGGGGTCAAGGAGGCAGTTGTTTGGGGAGATAGGCACTTGGGAATATCCCTTCTCCTATCCCTTCTTATCATATATCTCTTTTCTCTCATATGAATTAGTTGGGATCCCTCTTCCTTCATCATCATCATCACACTAAAGAACTAACTCAGATTCCTGCATATGGAGCTCAATGAAATAAAAAGTAGTTGGAGGAAACTACCAGGATGATAATAGTGTGACTTGATAAAGCAGACCTAAAAAAAAATGTTTAAATCTAGAATACAGAGAATGAATACAGGAAAGGGGGAAATAAATGTATATAGTCTGCTCACAGTATGAACATGGTAACTGAATTCTAAGACACTACTAGAAGGTCAGAGCAGGAAAAGCACTGGCAAGGGTGGAGAGGCTTGCATCATCAACTGAATTGACCTTGAGCAAATCACAATATTCCACTGGCAACACTTAAAGAGGGCTTTGACATGAACCTGTGTTTTACACCATGTGCCCCCTATAGCCTGGTCTGGGACTAACAGGAGTATGAGTGCAAGAGGATGGATGAACAAGAGAAAGCAGGAGCCCAGAGGACTTGTTTTTGGGGTCCCCCTATTTGCTTTTGCCAGAGCAGTTTCAGTTTCACAACCATCTGTTTTGCTCACTATATTTCAATAAGCTTGGGCATCATTACTCAAAACTTTGTTCTATGATCTCTATGGACCCTTTCAGCTCTCACTTGCCAAGATTTCTCTCCATGTGGCTCAAAACGTCCATGCTGGTCAGGATAGCCAATCTGTGCTTTCCAGCACCATCTAGCCATTTCGTTTCTACTAAACAGATGAGGAGATGTGGTCAGTCACATGACCTGCACACTCTTTCTAAAACAGCAGGCCTGCAAGTCTGCAGCCTCCCTGCTTCCTGAGCATCTAGGTAATGAGGCCAGGTGCTGGGGGCTCACGGTAATGGGGGTGGGGTGGGGGGCCAACCTGCCAGCAGAGACAAAGGCAATTACTCCAAGCCTGGTCACTGAAACTCCTTCTTGAGCTGAGCATCGCCTTGAACCCAATCTTCTTATCATCCCTTTGTCAAAGTCCCCAGAGAGGAAAGACGAAAGTGATCCTCTGATTGCTCAGTACCTTTGCCTATCCCCTCGGAAAGGCCCTGGATGTCTGAGCTGGTTATTGGTTATTATCAGGTTATTTGCTGGGTGTAGGTTAAGCTGAGGTTTTGCTGCACCAAAACAAGGATTTGCAACTTGAGTCAAATCTCAGTAATGAATTTTTCTTTAGATAGCGCAGTTATTTAAACATCTTTTTTTTTTTTTTTTAGTTTCCACGGGGGAGGGGGTGGTTTTTTTTAATTTAATTTAAATTTTTTAAATTTGTGTATATATGTATGTGTATTTTTATTTATGTTACATTATTGCATTATTGTGTACCTCTGGGCTTTCCCACTTTACTAACACCTGTTAACCATCTAGATCTTTTGTGCCCTTCGCCTTCCCCACCTTCTTCCCCCTCCTCCTCTATTTAAACTTCTTAATGGTTTTCTTTTACTAAATTCTGATGTAATGTAAACACACTAAAAAGTATAGAAATCAACATGCACGTGCCCACCATTCAGCTTTGGAATAGCTGAAGATTTTACCTGTCTCTTTGGAGTATCAGGCTTTTGAAAGGGGAAAAAAATAATAATAACCCCATTCTTGTCCTTCCACATTCCTCTTTGTAAAAGTGACAATTATTTTTAATGTAGCTTTTCTTATTTCCATTCAGGCTTTCATATTTCATCACATATTACATATACAGCCCCTGTGATCTATATGTAATATATTATAAAATGCAAATATGTCATCTATTCATAAACTATATAGCATTATGTACTATAACTATCATACAATAAGTACTGTATGACTTTTCAGTTGAAGATTTTGCTTCTAGGGTCCATCCACATAGAGACATATGGTTCTAGAACACTTTAACATTTGCATAAAATGTCCCTGTATAAATATTCTTCATACAAGGAATGAAAATTAAAGCTGTTTCTAATTTCCATTCATTCCAAATGATGTTAATTTGAACATTCTTGTTCATAGGTGGAAAAGTATCTCTACTTTAATAGGGAGTGGCTCAGGTGAAACTCAAGTTCATTTTAAATTTTATTGGATGTCTCCAAATGGCTTTCCAAAATGGTTGTTCTTATTTACACTCCCACCAGCCGAGTATGAGTGTTTCCTTGTCCCACATCTCGCCAACACTTGGAACTGGCAGACTCCAAAGATTAAGCTCTTGGGTCATGCAGGTGGGTTACCTACAAGTTCAGACCATATTACAGGAATGGGAACACCTGGGTCAATACAACTGTTAGTCTTTAATCTACATATTCAGAGGAACTGCAGAAGTGACCCATTTAAGCTCTTAAGATCCGGATCACTCCCCCTTTGCTGCCTACATGGAAGAAACCTGTCTCCTATAGGACAAGTGCCCCCATCCCTTGGAATCCATCTTTATCCCCCACCCCCATACCTAAAACAACTACTAAGGTGTCCTTGCCCAACCAAGGACATGAGCCTGATGAAGAAAAGACAGTATGCCAAATCAAGTTTCAGGACTGAGAAATGTTATCACGAAGAGAGCTGGAAGGAACCAGAATCCACTGGGCCAAGTTCTAAGCATGTTGTCTTAAGAGAGAATATGAAGCTGAAGAAGGGAGGTAATTCATTTGGGGGGCATTCGTACAGGACGTGGGACTGAACACACATACTTTTAGGGATCTTGGAGAATGCACCCTGCTAGGATGACACTTGGAAGCATGAAAATATGATATCTCTGGAGACAAACACTACAGCCCACTGGTCAAATTCAGCCTAGGCCTTATTATTGTACAACCTGCCAACCAAGAATGTTTTTCCCATTTCAAAAGGACTGTAAAACAATAAACAAAGAGGATATGCGAACAAGTATGTTCGTGGCCCACAAAACCCAAAATATTTCCTTACTGCCTCTTTATAGAAAAAGTTTATTTGCACCGAGCCCACTCTAAGCCAAGGTCAAAATGCCTGAGCTTACAAAGTAGAAAATTGAAAATTGAAAGACTCAGATAAATAAGCACATAAGAGTGGACCTTATCATGTGAGACTGAAAGTTTCATAGGATAAAGATGATCCTCCAGAAGGGCCAAAGCAATAAAGCAGGTGCTGGGGAGAGGGCACCAGCCCCCCCCCCCCACTAAGTTCAGTTGTGACTTGTGACTCCCCTTCTGATGGCCAGAGCAAGAGAAGCAGAGGCCACTACAGAACCAGACTCGGTGAGGTCAATGCAAACAAGAGAAGCCTGAAGTAATAGTGGCCAGACGGCAACACCTGAATTTTAAAATCCAGGGAGATGAAATTATCAGAATGAGTAACAAGTTTGGAATGGCAGAGCTGAGAGTGGGGAGTGTCCACAATGATGATAAGGAGATGGTAGGGAGGGCTGTGTTTACACAATGAAAGCAAGGAAGACTATATTCAGCACATGAGTGGTGTGCCTCTAGATGATATATTGCCCCATTTTGATAGTAATTGGATAACCAGAAGCTGAGACCTCTGAGCAGTGAGGATCTGGTTACCCACTGGATAAGTCACTGAGACCAGCAGAAGTCCTAGTAAAGGGTGGGAGGAAACTGAAATGAATAGGAAAGCAGAGATCAGTGAGTATCAGTTGTGGACCCAAGACCACACACAGCGGTGGATGCAATAATCCCACTCATCTAACTTCCTCTTACAAACTTCCCCAATGAAAAAATCCCACTGGAACCCTGAAAAAAAAAACTGATTCTCAGAACATAGATGAAGAAGTAGATCCCCTTGTTTCTCAGTTTCCTTCAGGACCGAAGAACTTATTCACTTAGTGCAGGTAGTAACCAAGCAGTCAGCTCTCATCTGACAGCCCCTTGAAGAGACAACCTGCCAACTTCAGGGGATCCCACTCCCGGTAACTGGTCAACCTCTGAATATAAATGGCTGGTCTTCCCACCCTAAATTGGGACTACTATGAAGGAACTTGCTAGCTTCAGGACTTCCCATGGGGTGGTCCAGGGCCTTCTTCACAGCTGCAACAAGCTCCTCTTGTTCCCCTGCCCTGGACATTAACTGGATACTAGAAACAGAAACAGTCAACATAAACAAGGGAATATAAAGCTCAATAATCACTAATGAACACAGATCCAAAATCCTATGATTTGCAAATAAGAATTCAACTGTGTCTTTAGAAGTTTTATATATGTGTATTTGTATGCATGAACATGGTGCATGGGTGCATTGGTATATGTATGTGTGTGAAAATCATGTACTTAAGTATCTACTTGCCCCTCAATCCTGGGTCACTCCCTTCCCTTCCACAGTGTTAGTATCAAGAACACAACCTAATAAACAGCACACACTAATCCCTATCTCAAAGTCAGTTTCCTGGTTTCACTAACCTACAAAGAACTTATATTCAACAACATTACCACTTGAATCATTTGACAATTCCTCTTGGATATATAAATACATTGCCTAAGATCATGAAAAATGTTTTTTTTTTCCCAATCCTTATACCTGTATTTATTTTTCTTGTCTAACATCATTGACATGAGTTTCCAGTACACTGATGAACAGATGCTGTGGTGACAGGTATTTATAGTTCTATTAAAGGCAATTGGTTTTGGTAGATATCCTTTATCAAATATTCCCCTTTTCCATTTTTACTAAAAATTTTATCATGACAATATATTGAATATTAAGTGCTTTTTTCAACTTCTATTTAAATGACTACATGACATTTTTCTTTAATTAATGAAAATGCTAAATTGCATTAAAAGAGGTTTACTGCTACACCATCTTTGCATTACGTATTATGCCCTACATGACTTTCACAGACACATGCATGCACTCATGCACCCATGCATATACATACACTTATGCACATACATTCATGCACAAAAGTACACATAAATAAAACTTCTAAAGATTTGCAAATCATAAGAGTTTGGATCTGTGTTCATTAGTGATTATTGACCTTCATATTTCCTTGTTCATGTGGACTTTTCTGTTTCTAGTATCCAGTTAATCTTTCTATAAAAGTTATACTAGTCTCATGAAATGAATTGGAAAATATTCACTTTTCTGTTATCTGGGACATTTGCATAAGACTGAATGTTTAGTAGAACTCACCTGCACATTATGTGTTTGGAGGGTGTGTGTGTGTGTGTGTGTGTGTGTGTGTGTGTGTGTGTGTGTAAATGCATGTGCTTGTTTGTAGAATTTTACAAAAGACCAACTTTTGTGAATGAATTATAACTGCATACTTCTTGAATCCATTTCGGTAAATTAAGCTTTTCTATAAAATCGTAATCTTCATCAAAGTGTAAAATTTAGTAGCATTTGTTTAGCCATAATATGTTATTTTTATTTTTCTAATATCTACCATAACTTATAATGATTTCCTGTTCATCTCTAGAATTATTTACCTGAGCTTTCCCTCTTCCCTTCCCAGATTATGAATAAATTGTATAATCAAATAAAGTGGTACCTTTATTATTGATAATGTGCATATTTAACAAAATCTAAATTTATTCAATATTTATATCTTCCTCCAAAGCAATGCAAGCACTTAGACATTTTAAATCTAATCAGTTACTTCCTGTCTTGTATAGCTTTTAATTTTCCCTAGTCTTTTTATCTCGAAAGCATGCCATTGTTGATATTGCTATTTTATAGATTCAGTGATAATTTAGATTTATCCCATGCTTGCTAATTGATGTGTTCATCATTCCTTCTTGCATATCACTCTCAATTTTGTGATTTAAAATGTCAACTTTTAAATCTGCTTTTTAACAATTATCATTTTGTTCAGTCAAATTATCATTCAAGAGTGAGGGTATAATAACAAAATTTTATATTGGAACTTTGAAAATATTCTTTTTGCCAATAGCAGTGCCATTTGCTGTTGAACTGCTGTCAGTGCTTATAAAAAATATACTGAGTTTTTTTTATTGTTTTCAAGATTATCTCTCTTGTCTTTTGAGCACTGAGACTATTTCAGAAAGACCAGTATGTTTCTTTTTGTTTAATATATATGGGAAGTTTAGTGTTTCATAATTATAATTATGGGTCTACCTTAAAGTGTGGAGATTCATTATCATTATCTTTTCTTTTTTTAAAATCACTATATTTTCCAGCACTATCTTTTTTCTACTCCCTGTATTTCCTTCAGGGACTGTGGTTAATATATATAAACCTGTTTGTTCTATTTTACATCTATATTCACCCATCTTATATATTTCCCACTTTATCACAGTAGTTTATGAATGATTTTTGTAGGTCTACTCTCCAGTTTACTTACTCTCACTTCAATTGCATTCAATTATATGTAGACCTTTTCAGAAGTCTACTGAGCTCTCTTTAAACCTGCCTTTCCTTTTTATGATTATTTTATAATAGCTTGTTCTTTCCTTGTATTTTAAATTCCCTATTACATCTCCTTAGTCATGTGAACACCATTGTATTAACTTCTACCCAGTGAACTACCTTAAACTAATGGGGAAATATTTAATCTTAAGGTATTTTTATTATGTCTAATAATCCAATTCATAGTAGAATGTCTTCTTGTGTGTTTTCCAATTATATATTATAAATTCAAGTATTTATCTATGGGACTCCTGGGAGATATGCATTAAAAGCCCATCCTACTATAACAATTTTGTTTGCATCTGCCTGGAACCCCAAAGTTTATCCATTTTTACAAATGTTTCTCAACCGAGGGGTTTCCCAAATAATGTAAGCAGAAAAAGATCAAATGCCAAGCAGGCACAAGTTCATGGGAGGTCTTTTGTCATTCAAGTGTCTTGTTAATGTCCATGGCACCACAGAACCAAGTAGACTCAGTTTATAAATTCCTTCAAAAGGGAACTTAACTGACCAAAATGGTTTTCCTAAAAGAAACAGGCCCATTGCCCACTTGAAAACCTGGAGATTTGTCTCTTTCAGATAGATATCTCCTAGCATATAATGAGGAAGTTCAACAGGAAAAGAAAATAGTGAGAGAAAAAATAGAGGGAAGGAGAGAATTGACTTCAGTATTCAAAATCACTTTTTGTGACAGATGATCCCTCTCAGTTTGTAGATGAGTCCTAAGGCTATACATTCCAAACAGGTCTAACCCATGCTTCTTACCTCCCTTCCTCAGAAGGATGGTCCATGAGCCAGAGAGGAAGCTAATGGTGAACATCAAAAATATCATCTTAAGCAAAGACAGGGAAAAATCCTATTTCTAAATGGATCATGGAGTCTGCTCTTATATAAACTTGATGTCAGTCAATGAGCTCTTCCCAGGCATAATATATTTTTGTATCTTATCCTCTGTAGCCATACCTTAACCATATCTCAGGTCTCCAATAGCAATCCTGCTGATTCTATAGCTAGAAGACCCACACTACCGATGGTGAGGAATAATTTGAGGAAAGACTTTTCTAAACATCCCAACCTCATAATATCTTTGCCATTCTCTCCTGGAGACAGCCCTATTTCCTTGAAGTTCTGATAAATGGTGCCATAAGGTTGTAAGGTAATGTGTTTCTGGACTTCAGGCATTTTGCTTCTCCAGGACATTTTTTAAAAATCATCAAGTCATCAAAAGCTTCACTTCCAGCTGTGTGGAAAGTGACTCTGCAAGTCTCACTTAATTTTACTGACATTACCTCATTTCCATACATCACTCATGACAAGCAAGGAGCCATAGCCCCCCTTCAAGAAATCCTCTTATCCTGACCCAACTCTGAGGTATTTGGCCATTTACTTCCTAAGTGCAGCTGAAAGAGGTTTTGAAGAAGTTTTGATATAGTCAGCTCTCTCTTTGTCACATGCACTAAAGAAGCCAAAGCAAATAGGTATCCTGATCTACCACTATCTTCTGGTCCTTCCCACAGGATTCACATTGCCATCATCCTGGCAGTTATGATGGGAAAGGGTGAGAAAGAGGAGATTTTTCAAAATTATCTTTGGATGGGCTATTTATGGCTTCCAACCTGGCACTTTTCCTTGAACCCAAAGGGAGCACCAAGACAGACTGCAGCGTGACTCCTCTAGCCCACATCAGTGAATACATTTGCTCTTCCTCAGCTGTTTAAGTTGGGAAGGGACTAGGAGCTTCTATGAGCTTCACAAAGTATGTCAAGAAAGAAACTCAGAAACACATGACCTCAACCTTGCCATGTCCCAGAAGAACAAACTGAGTATTTTGTCATATCTATTTCCACAGTTCTTCCATGTTCTCATAATACTCCTCCATAGTTCCAGATGAAAACATAGAACCAAAGGATCATTCTGGACCTACTAAGTCCTGTTGTGTGGCTAGAGTCTGTAGATATTTAAAACTGAACCAGAAACAGGAGTCTGTGCCAGGGGTCAAATGCAGTTAGATAAAGGAGCCTTCAGGCAAAGCTGAGACTCATTCCAATCTTCGTTACCCTCTACCCTAACTATAAAAAACCCAGTTACAAGTGAAGGGTTGCAAGATGCTGAATCATATGAGCAAGATGAAATCATGTCTATGTACTGTGCAGAGACAAAAAAGCAATTGTAAACAGATTTCAGCATCAAAGCTGAAAGGTTTTATGTTTAACTAGGAGCTAAGCATAAATTCTATTTCCTCAGAATTCCATTAAGAAAACATTTGCTTCTAAAGGATTTGGGTATACTGTGCAGTCTTTGCTTGAGATCCTGGGCTACAGTTAGATACATTAACAGTATACAAAAATTCCACAATTGACACAATTTCACCCAAAATATTCAATGCAATTGGAAAACCAAAGAAAGAGACTAGGGAAAAACACGTTGCTCTGTTTCCAAAAGTACCATTTTTCGTATTTGTTTAAATCAAAGGGAATCAGAAGGGGAGCTCAAACAACAAGAACATCTCCAGTCCTTGTCTCATAAAGGCCAACTAATCTCATAAATTGAAATCACTTTCCATCTACCCATGGGTTCCGTTGAGCTCCTTAATTCTTGCATTATGTAGACCTTAAAACCAATGGCTTGAAGAATGTCTCAAAGAAAGTTTCAAAGTCAGTTTAAGGTTAATTTCCCTCAAAAAATTTCTGGCTTTTCAGTGTTTGGTGCCTCCCTGTCCCCTCTACCTAATTGCTTTTGTCTTCCTCCAGCCTAACCCCAATTTGATCTTTCTTACCAAGGTCTGCCCTAGGACTGGCAGAAGCAGACAGAAAAAGCACTTTAAGAATATAGAGTTTACTATTAATAGCAGTGACACGGGCCACTGAAAGCTAATGCAGTCAAGTAAGGAAATCTGTCAGCTTGGATTAGCTTTCCAACACCTGGGAGGTAGGACTTATTTATAAATAAAAGTAGACAGCAAAAAAATGTCTGGCCCCTCTCAGGCCCTGAAGGTCTGCAAAGACCAGCAAAGACCTGTGTCCAGAGGCTTTTCCCAGCTGTCTTCCAAATCTAATAGTAAACATTTCTTTTTGAAACTGGAATTAACAAAAGGAAGGCTTGTTTCAGTCCTAATCAAAAGCCCTTCTTACGAGGACAGCACCTCTTCCAAGGACTGCCAATCCCACTTACTTATGTCTCCAAACTTTTGATATGAATCACATTGCAGCACCCTCCAAATCCACATGTGATGAGTTCTCTACAGAGGGTCACCCTTGCCTTCTACCACAGTCTCTGGGCCTCCCCCACACCCACAATGGAAGGACTATGCTTCCTTCCCCAGATCTAAGCTCTCTTCTCAGCTTTGGTAGAATTCCTTTTTTGTTGTTTTTATCAAAGAATAGACTGAAGAATTCAGTCAAAGTCTTCTAAAAGAAGTCTAGATTTTCAAGGAACATTTTAAGGTTAACTTTGCTGGGTTCTAGAAGAGTCACACAGATAGTGCCAAGTTTAGATCAGGTAACTCCAGACATAACTCACTTTGATCAAATAACAAAATAGTAAACCATTCTCCTAGTGCCCTATTCCCTGAACACTTCAGATTAGCTCTCCTCATGCTGCAAGTATCTCTGATCCAGAGAAGTTAGAGTACTATGGTAGCAATCATCCACTTTCAAAGAATTCCAGTCAGGGGTCTCTGCACAGAGATACACATTGAATTTCCTTAGGAAATGGTAGTCCTGTTGGGTGAGTAACTATTCTTGGCCAGAGCTTTTTTTTTTTTTGACTATTCAGTCTTTGAATTCCTGCTTCTTCTCTTATATTTTATACTATTCTACTTCTATTATACTATTCCCTATTATAAATAATTCTCAACTTCTGGGATGGCATGAACAAGTAAACGATTCTCACCCACTATCAACTAACCATATTTAGTTTCTTTAGTCTTTCCTTTGATCATATTCCCTGAGTCCTTCTCACTTCCCACTATTCCTCTTTGCCTTTCTCCAAACTCCCTCAGGTTCTATGTCCCTAAATAGAACTCTACAAAATCAAAGCATACTCCAGATGCTTACTCACTGAGGAACTAAGAGAACAGCTGTCACCACTGGTCCCTGTGAGACCATGACACAGGTACGTGGCTCAGAATAGTCTGATCTTTCACACTCCCAGCTCCCCTTGCACACTCCTGCTTTGCAGAGTCCCTCTCCCCAGGAAGTATACATGGTATGGATTATTTTACTTCAAACCTGAACAGGCCACTGATCAGAACTTCCAGAAAGGACATGTCTTTCCTGTATCTTGGTTGGGAACTGTCTCCAAAATGTCCATGAACATTTCTACCAAAGGAGCTCTGCCAGGCCTTCCATTCTGGAAACAGAAAGTAAGAGAGAAAATTACTTATGACATGGGCTTTTCCTATCAAAAAATATTCTAGAAAAAGTGATAATGTACCACTCCAGGCTGGCTCAGCCTCAGAAAGGACTTGAGGGGATTATCAAGGGAACTGTGCACCACACCTGGAGCTACGGGAAGGAGGTTTCCCTTGGGGTTACATGGAACTGGATAGGCTTCTCTGTGGTGTGTTTCTATCTGGGAAACATGCTTTCTTCTCCTCGCCTCCCCCCTCCCCATTTGTCCTACTCTCCTTTCTAGGGAGCTCAATTAGGGCAGGTGGCAGGAAGGGTATCCATGGGAACTGAGGGTCCCCACCCTTCTCTAGGAACATGCAGGAGCCCACGCAGTGCCCTGGTGAAGCTCGGACAGGGCTCACATCAGGAACTCCCAGGCCACTGCACTAATCCCTACGGCTTGAGGGGGAAGAACATCCCTATTTTAAGAGGTCCTGGGTAACTTTGTGCTTACACAGATCTGAGTCACTCTTCCCCTTTAAGGTTTATGAAAGAAATAGGTTTCTTAGTCTTTGCATGTTTTATTTGCTTCAGCTCCAATGGTCAACCGGTTTACCGCAAAATGTTAAGGAACTAGTGAAGCGATGGTAACTAAGGAGGAAGCTATGATGTGTAGAATTATAATAACAGAGGCAAAGCTAAGAGTTTTATGATATCTAAAAATAAATCCTAACCAAATCCTACTTCCTCTGGCTGACATACACAGGTACCTAGAAGGGAAAACCACCCACAGTTCAAAAGAATCAATAAAGGGTGCTGAGATTAACCACTGCCCACCCTGGTCCAAAGAACCCACACCTTGAATAAACAATCTTTTCAGCAATGAGCAGATTTCATTGCAAGGTATTTCACCACTGCTCTACCCAAGAGTATGGCCATCAGAGATCTCCACACCAGGACATAGCAAGACCATCTTTTCCTAAGGAAATGCCATGTATCTAAATGTGGAGACCCCTTGACTGTTGTTGTTTGAAAGTGTATATTTAGTACCATGGTACTCTGGTTTCTCTGAATAAGAGGTGTTTGCAGCATAAGGAGAGATAATCCATAGTATCCCAAGAACAGGGCACTAGGAGAATAGTATATCATTCATTGCTTGATCAAAGTGGGGTATGTCTGAGTCACCTGACTTCTAAAAGTCAAGTGTCTGTGTGTACCTTATAGAAACCAGAGAAGTTCACCTCAGAATCCTCCTTGAAGGCCGGGCACAGTGGCTCGTGCCTGTAAGCTTCAGCCTATGAAGCAGCAGAGTCTAGGGATCGTGGTTCGAGTTCTGCCTGGGGCCCATAGCAAGATCTAGTTCCAAAAAAATAGCTGGGCGTGGTGGAACATGCCAGTAATCCCAGCTACCTGGGAAGCTGAGGCTGGGGATTGCTTGAGTCTGTGGTGCCCCGGGCAACAAGAGCCTGCAGTTCCACGGGCAAAAATAGCAAGACCTACTCTAAAAAAAAAAAAAAAAATCCTTGAAAACGTAGACTTCTTTTCTCATCCACAGTACACGGTTCCCTCTGTGTAATACACTGCAAGTGAGTGTGAGCTGTCCACGGAGTTTGCCAGCAGACACATCTATGTCGTCCTTCTCAGCAAGGTGCTCTTTAAACAACTTAGTTTTGATAAGAACATAAATAGCTCACGTTTATTGTATATCCATGTTAACTCATTACTGACTCACTTAACCCACATAGCAACCATGTAAAGCACCTCTTTTGACACAAGAGAAAACAAGGGTTTGGAGAAATAATACAGTAACTTGACCAAAATCACACTCTTTGTAAGTGTCTGTGATTAGCTTCAAATTAAGATCTTTCTAGCTACTCACCATAAGATTTTCAGTCACATTTTTAGACTGTTGCTTACCAGTCAAATTTTGAGTGGTAGGGGTAAGCAGCATCAATAATTGCTCCAGGGAAGATCTAACGGAAAGGGTTCAGACTCCCAGTTATAATCTCCTAATTCTATAGGATAACCTTGGTTTACTGTATTTGTCTGCTAGAGCTGCCATAAAAAATCTTCACAACCTGGTAACTTAAACAACAAAAATTGATTTTTACACACTTCTGGAGGCTGGAAGGGCAATATCAAGTCTGTAGGGCTGGTTCATTCTTAGGCTCTTTCCTTAACAGTCATGGGGCCATCTTGCCCCACATCTTCCCTGCACCTTTCTGTAACCTAATTTCTTCTTTTCAGGAGGACACCAGCCATAACAGTCAGACCCACCCAAATGATCTCATTTAACCTTAACTACCTCTTTAAAGACCTCCGTTCCCATTATAACCATTCTCTGAGATATGGGGGAGGGGAGAGAGTTAGAATTTTGCTATGTGAACGGCAGGGCTTTAGGGGGTGCAGACATACTTCATCCCATAATAATATCCTAACTGTCTTTTGCAAAATTGTCTGTGTTGTACAATAAAAATGCCCTTGGCCCTGAAAACCAGAAATTAAGGCACTGCTTTTTATAAAGGTCTGAGCCTTAGCTCACTGTGATGATGTAGACACGTTCTTTCGTGACCATTATTCTTATTCAAATGGCATTAGCATCAATATCAACAATAACAGCTTTCATCTGAGAAGAGATCTTGATCTCATGGGTAAAAAAAATTACACAAAATGTTTTTTCTAATTGTGAATTGCCAATCATTAAAAACAAACTGTAAATTTTTTTAAACTTCTTTGTAATCAGTAACATCTCCTTAAATTATTGTTGTTCTATGTCCAGCACTTAAAACTGCATAATCTTTTTTCCAACATGAGGTCGAATGTTAACTGACCCTGAACCTTAAACATATGTCACGATTTGTGGTCTTTCCATGTGAAGATTCAAAACGACCTGACAAGAGGCAATTAAGAGATTTATCGTTGCATCCTCTAAAAGCTATCATTACCGAGTATCTACTAATTTCACACAGCATGTTAGGTGTATTAAGTGCATTGAATTATTTATATCCTTAAAATCAGTATAAGAGAGATACTGTTGTCTTTGCTTTACCAGTAAGTAAATAGAACATTAGAGAGATTAAGTGAATTGTCCAAGGTCACATAGTTCACAGATGGTCAAGACAAGTCTTAGAAGTAAATTTGGGCCCACTGAACTCTAAGACCTTTTCTTTTCCACCACATACTGATTCTTTCAATTCTTAAGACATGTAACACTACCCTCTCAGCCACTCCATGACTCAGAGCTTTTCCAGGGCCATAAAGATATCCAATCTAATTGCATCAACTGTTAGTTTTGGTAAATAAAAGAACAACATCGCTGTTTCTATGTCTTAGCTGCAAAATAAATCACAGGGCACTCATCATCAGAAATAAAATGAACATAAATCTTTGGTTGGTGATGAATATTTAGGTCATATAAAACCACAATGAAGGCATTTATTTTTTATCAAAGTTATATTGAGGAAACCTAATTAGTAATCACAAGTAACGTACAGAACTGCAGGCTTGGTTTCCTACAAAACATTTATTTTATTGCTTACAGTCTGTTTATTTTATTGTCTATTTTGTGCTCTGACATTCCCATCAAGACTGCCATGTGCTAAAGGCATATGTACCACTGCAGTGTTAGGTACAGTAACTTGCAGAGAGCAGGTACTCACTAATATGTAGTAATAATCTGTAATATTTAGTAATGAGTTCTTTTTTAGTGATTGGTAACTCTCAATTAGAAAAAAACATTTTTTTAACCCATGAGATAAAGAGCTCTTCTCTGATGAAAGCTGCAGTTGTTAATATGGATGCTGTTAATACTATTCGAAAAAAGACAGAGAAACTTGTCTGGATCATCACAGTGAGTGCACACAAAAGCATTTAGAAAAAGAAATGCTTTAGATTCCTGGTTGTCAGGGTCAAGAGTATTTATATTTTAGTAATGAGAAAAAAGGACCATCAAGAGAAACCATTGGAGGACTTAGTGATGAACCTCACAATTGTGCAAGAGGGTATCTCAGAAAGACCTCCTATTGGCCATGTGGACAGTGCCCAGTTCTTCGAAGTCAAATGTACATGCTTGATACCTTTGATTTATAAATCATACTTGCCTGACAGATGACTGATGTCTTTGCAAAAACTGGGTAATTCTATTTGTTTCTGTAAAGGATGTGGTGTAAGAAACTTAACAGGTCATCTTTGGGGGTCCCACAGATAGTTCTAAATGAAAACGAATTCTGTAATTCTGTGTGGGGTCATCATGAGTCACCTGAGAGGCTAATGAAAACGCCCAAGTCTACCAGCATAACCAGTAGGGGGCAGTAGAAGTGCTCTCTTTCCCACCCCCAAAACTCCAGTGCTAAGTGATTTTCTTTCTTAAAATGGGTCTACTCTCTTGGCTGAAAAGTAGATTACTAAAATTATACCGATAATTTTATTGGTATAGGGGAGATATATGATCCCCCACACTACCACCCCCTCAGTCCTTGTAATCAGACCGAAATATCCTGGATGATCTCTCTTTCCATCTCCCTCCCACCCCCTTCAAGAAACAGCAGGTTCTCAATCCTCAATGTTTTTGCTGATCAGATCATAGAAGTTATGGCTGGTATAGAGTCCACAGGAGAAGCAGGGGAGATAATCTGGGACCTGACTTCAAGAGCAACCTCACTAACCACATCATACTTCTTTGCCTAGAAGTAAAAATTAGGAAAACCCAAAAAGAACAGATAGACACACTCAGTACTTAGGATTGAGACACTTAGCAAATAGCAGAAGGCCTGATGCTAGAGATAAAAAGTTCTTTCTCAAAAGAAAGCACCAAAGAATAGACCTAAGAGAGAGAACATAATTGGAAAGATACTGGGAGACTGGGTCAGAGGGAAAAAGCTATTATTCAGGATCTGCTATGATGAACAAAACTTTCTTTGGCGTGGCATCTCCTTTCAGTTCAGGCTGTCTGACTGCAAGTCTATATTTGTCCCAGAGTATCTCTAAGCACCTCTCCTCCAGCTTTCCATACCTCAAAGAACTGAGAAAACTACAAAATTGCTTGTGGAAAAAAAGCTTCGAGAATGCTGGTAGAGCTTATGGATTTAATGATCCTCCGAGGAGGCAAAGATACCTGTGCGTGGAGTTTGAGACAGTTTAGAAACCAAACAAGTTCACAGGAATCAGGTGGTTGCCTCTAAGCTGTCTAATAGTTTGGGCATCTTCAGGCTGGTAGTAAACCTTACCTTTTGGCCCAGGAAGCTGTCAACTGGACCCCAGCCTACATCTTGAAGCAAAAGTAGCGATGGAGGATGAGTTCCCGTCCCTCAAGAAGCCCTTTCTGCCAAAACTCTCCAAGTCTGACTTATCTTTCCTTAGGAGATACAGATGTAAGAAGAAGACACTCAGGGAAGTAGGCCATGAATTTGAATAAGCACATGGACATAAATAAGAACAAGATAAGTACAACGAAGGGCAAGAAGGCAGAGTCTGAGGTACAAAGCATGGCCAAAGAAAGTGTCGATGATCCAAACCACTGCTAGTGATGCCTGTGCAGCTGCCTTCTGGGGTAGACGCTGTAGAAGGTGAGTCCAGAGAACGGCCCCATAGCAGGCAGAAAATGAGAGTGGACACACAGGCTCCAGAAGTGAGTCACACCCAAGCCATCCCAACATCACTGACCCGCCCCTTTCATCAAGGCAGAAATGACTCCACACCAGCCACAGCTTCCATGATCTCATTAGCGAAGACACTGAGAACTGAGAACCTGCTGTTTCTCAAAGGGGGAGATGGAAATGGAGCCATCAGTTAGCTCATCCAGGGTATTTCAGTCTGATTCCAAGGACGGAAGAGGTGGTGGCATGGGGGAGCAGTGATTTGCCAGCACAGTCAGCTTGACCCCAATTGTGGGGAAGCCACCCACAGGATGGAGGTGAGATGCATCCCAGTGTCTGCTGACTCAGGCACAAAGACCTGAACCTAGAAAGACCAAAGATGGAGAGATGCTGAAATGCTTTGTTTTTCTTTAAATGCCATCACCATTCAATTATTAATTCAATTATTAATTCAATTATTAATCAATTATTAACTTACAATCAGGGGTCCTCAACTGCAAAGCAAGTGGACAAGATCTCAAGTGAGACAAGACCTTCACCACCCAGCTCCACAGGGCACTCGGGCTTTATTCAGTGCATACGACATTCTTGTGTAAGACTAGCGTGAAGTGAGTGACTTCTCCAAAGGCTAATAATAATGACTTTATACAAACTGAACGGTCAGAGATGGACCCAGTTTGGTGTCTAGAGGGATGCAGGACATAATACAATCAGAATATAGCTTCTTCCCCTTTGGATTAGTCCTGCCTTCTCTGGTCTTAAGTCCTACATAATCACATAGTGACTGTGGCCACACAGACCTCACAGCCTCTGGGGGCACAGCCCCCAGAGTGGAGGGGCAGGCCCAACAGAAGCCTCAGCATAGCTGACAGGCGCACCTATTCCCCTCCAAGCCCAGACTGTGGCCTGGGACATACGGAGTCAGAGGAGGAAATGAAGAACACGAAAACCACATGGACCAAGTTAAAAGAAAAGAGAGAATCAAGCTTCTTATGCTAGTCCCAAGAAGAAAGAGTAAACACTGAGGGATGATAACAAATCCCCACTCAAATGAGCAAATAGTCTTGAAGCTGGTGTTGGCAGAGAACTTTTATCTCAGCTTAGACTTTCCCCAGAAAACAGAACCTGCAATACAGTTTATAAGCGGGTCATTAATTTACAGAAAAATATCCAGATAACTGTTAAAAACTGCAGTGAATCAGTGGAGGGAAATGAGTGCAAGGTACATAGCAGAGGTGTGCAGGAGGCAACAGAGAAGGGAGCATATATATATATATATATATATATATATATAAAATTGAAGTTGTGTTGTGTTGCAACATTATATATGACTGCAAAGTCTAGGGCCTCCAGGTGCTCCCATAGTCTACTGGGAAAGGGAGCATTTATTGGCCAACTACCATCCTCCACAGACCAATGACTGCCCAGGAGTGCTCTCGGCTCCAGATCTGTTTGTGCCTGAGAAACATCTAATGGCTCTCTGCAGTCACCACACACTGCCAAGCCAGAAAACCTGGAGACACAGAGAGAGAGAGATGGGTGGCTGCTTGCCATGGCAATGGTTGAAGTAAAAGGTAGAGCCAGAGGATGAGAGCTGAGACACAGAGCTGGCTTGTGCACCTTTCCTCTTAGATCCTTAAATTGTCTTGCTTTGTCTTGTTCAACAGGTTAATTTCTCACCAAGAATCAATTGGACAGAAACAAACAAATCTCCAGGCTGGGGATGGGATGATAGGAGGAACAGGAGGGGAAGACTTGAGCTTCCATCTTTACTCACCCACCAGCAGAATCATTTAAAACAAGTCCATGAATCTCTTTGACTATCAACAGTAAATCACCAATGTCAATAATGACTCCCTTCTGTGACTTGGAGGAGTTTTATTAGTAGAGAATCCTGCAGTCACTTTATTAAAAATGATATTTTCATTTCCACTATTCTTAATAACAAACAAAGCAGGCGCCATCCATTTTAAATTGTGCATATAAACTACCTTTTATAAAAGGTTCTTTGAACCACTTCCACTTCCCTTCTGTTTATGAAGTTTGCAATTCATCGCAGAATTGAAGAGTGTACCAGGCTGATAGAAAAGAGGTGAAATGTCATTGAAATTGTCTCAGGGTGCATCACCAACATTTGCCCCCAAATTCTAATTCCTTGAAAATATGTCACCATCATCTTCTTAAACCCACTTAGTAATCTAAAACAAGAGAAGGGTTATTTTATATCTTGACATGTGCTAATGCAGTTTCCAGGAATTTAGAAAAATATATACAATACATTTGTTATCATTGACAGGAGCCATATGCCTGGGCATTTACTTTCTACAGTTTCTGAGAAACAGACTGGAAAAAAAATTGCTGAAACCAAGCCTGACACTGTGACCAGAACATCTATTCACACAGTTCACCCCTCGGTCCCTGAAACAGCATCTTGTCACCCACAGGCCTCCACTTCATTCCAACATTATTTGTCTTCCCTCTATAGGTTCACACAAACCCAGGCATTGAGTATCTACCTTCTGCCTTAGAAAGAAGCTATGAATCTTCTGGGGGACCTTTCAGGAAGCCGTTTCCTCTCTCTAACTTTCTCCTTCAATCTGGCTTTAATCTTAAATGATTCAAATACTTTCAGCAGAAAAATCAAACCATCCCTGTGTAAGAATGGGCAGAGTGGCCTCTATCACACTCCAGGTGCCTGTGAGAGAAACACCTAAATGCCCAAGTCCACTCTAGATCCCAAGCTTCAACCTCTACGTCGAATTACATCATCCATACTACATCAGCGAATCATTTGCAAGCAACTCGACCACAGATGAACAGATGTGTAGGTATTTCAGAAAATGTCTTTGGAAAAAAAGTCCTTCTCCAAGCTATTTCCATTCACCCCCAAAAGGTGAGTTTCATGAATGTCACACAGTCGATCATTTTAAGGCAGGACATCTAAATGTACTCTCTAAATATCAGACAATCCATCACGTTGCTCCTCCATCATAGGTTAATAGGCAAGCAGACAAACTTTCATATAGATGGGAAAGATACCAATAGGTACTTCCAACCTCAACTTAAATTTGAGGGAAAGAGAAATGGTGCAGAGGGTTAAAAAAAAATGGGCATATCCGCCTCACTTACTCCTAGAGACCTGAGTAGCCTGGTCTGTTGCTGTTCAGGAGGGCAAGTCTGCACCCAGGAAAAAGGACATAGATCCAGAAAAAGGAAAGAGAAAAGACCAGTGGGCCAACAACTTGCAGCATGAGGAGCTGGAGTGACTGTAGGTGGGAAGGGGGTTAGGGAGAAGGGAGGGAGGGGATAAGGGGTACAATACAGAAGGGAGGGCCAAACCTAAGGGGAATGACAACCACACACACGTCATCAATATTGTATTGTATGACGCATGAAATTACAAAATAATTTTTTTTTAAAGTTGGGCAAATTTTTAATTAAAGTTTTAAGACAAGGAGGCAAGTCTAATGTGGGGACACAGGGAAGGTAACCTCAGCCAGGTCCCGTATTTGAGGACAGGACCAGGGTAGATATCTGAGCCAGAGGCAAGGGTCCCTCTGATGAATGCTAGTGAGAGCAGTCACTGCTAATGACCTGTTGCTTATGACCCCCAGGTAAGCTGCTCCTGGGATGCCAATTGTCTCTATGGCATCAAGAAGAGTTCATCTGATGCTCACAGTTCAGATTCATGAGACAGAGCATCCACAGATTCACCCCATCCACAGGGCGAGTCTCCTTGATCATGAACCTGCTCCTGCTCCAACCAGCTGTGGGTAGGTGAGTCCTCCAAGAAGGGTCAGGTCACACCTCTACTCTCAACACTGGAGGAACATGAAGCAGACAAGCTGATTTATTAAGGAAGCTGGGGGGAGTAGGGGGTGGGGAGTACTGGTTTAGCAACAGCTGCCTTTAGAGACCTAAAAGCAAATTATAAACCTGTGGGAGCCGTGAATCATTTGTCCTCACAACTCCTCTGCACATGGTTAGGTACTAATGTCACACTCTGACCCTAGGGCATGTGCTTGAGCCAAAGCAGAGATGGAGTGTAATGAATCAGGCTGTGCCTTCACTTGCCCACACTGTGATGATGACGAAACACACATGGCCAGCGAAGATGCTGCCTCAGAGGAAGATGGCTCCAAATGGCACCATATTTCCAGAGCATGGTGGCCACATTCAGAATATGACCTTTGCCATGGGAGTAAGATATTCCTTTGAACTGGAGCAGCAGGCAGGCAGCTGTGTCCAGTTGCACAGAGAACTAGGACTGGTCCCAGGGAGCAATGGGGTGCTGGGTGGATGCTGAACCTGCTGCAGCATCTTTGTAAGATCTTCTCTTGACTCACCAAAGGGGAGGTCCAGGGCAGGGAGGTTCTGATGAAGGAACAGCTAGGGAAGTCTTTGGAGGTATGCTTCTTCTCAGAGAGAATAATCAGGCTCTCACTTCACAGATGAGACCTGATGGTGTTTTGAACTGAGTGACTTTAAATAGAACATGGACTTTACTCCCAGTCTAGGGCTCTTCAAATGTTTGCAGCGGGCTCTAGATCTGAGGTGGAGTAGCCAGAAGGAACATAACACTTAACTGTAAAGGCCATATCTCTATTCCACACCCAAGACGTTTCTCCATTGTCAGAAGTGGGCAGTCAGTGCTTGAAATACAATGATGGAGGGACAGGTGCTCCTTGGCTTGACAGAACCTGTTATAATGACAGCCTTACCACAACACACTTTAATTAAAAATCCCAAGCTGTGCTGTGAGACCTAGATTAAAAGCTTGGGTGATAAGCCACTTTCTAACCAAGCTCCTATTTCCAAATGTCCCTCCTTTGCTAAAGGATTCCCTTTAGCCCAGAGGTTTATTTTTAGGCTTATTCTCTGACCATTAATGACTCTTTGGCAATATCAGAAAAAAAATTACCAAATGTATATCATTCAAACCTGAGTAGGTAACACTCAGTCACCCAGAATCTAATCAGCTGTGGGTGAGGGCAAGGTGGTTGTTCCCTTTGATGATGCATTTTGCAGGAACTTAAGGAGGGAACATAGAATGCTCCAAAAAGCATCTGATCTAGTCCTCACATTTACATATAGAGAAACTGGAGCTTTGAGAAGACAAATGGCTGCCCAGAGTCATCACCCAGTGGTGAGAGCCCTGGAGCATGCCATGGCCAGTTCAAATGATCACTGCTCAGGAGAATGAGATGCTCAGATGACTGGAAAGAGAGTTTTTCAACTCCAAATATCATTCCTTATTACTTCCAGACTGCTTCTGAAAAGACCAATCTTCTAGATACTTGGTTAAGAAAAAAAGAAGGGGGGGAGGAGAGAGGGGAAAGGGAGG
>PVHY01009128.1:0-50222 GCA_004024945.1 Uropsilus gracilis | reverse complement strand
GTGAGGAAATAAAATTAGATAGGTGAGGTGAAAGAGCAAAGGGATGATTTCCCACACCCGCTGATCAGCTGCAGCTCCCACGTCCACTTTCATCCTGAGTGCTGAAGTCTCCAGACTCCCTTCCAGAGTGCTCATAACCCTGAAAGTGGTCTTCTTGAGTAACCTGCTAATTTTCTAGCAAGAATCTGTGAGCTCGGCCATGGTGGCCATGGTGCGTGGTGGATGGTAAGGGAAGAGGATGGTAAAGATAGTTTGCCTGAAATGCAGAGGGGGTATGGGGACATTAGAGGCTTTACCAATTGCCCCGATTCTTCTCAGCTACTCTGAAAGTGTATGCCAGCATGCATGTGTATACACACATACACGCACGCACATGCACACACAGGCACATAGTGTGTGCATTCATTAAGTTTCAAAGGCCTGTCTAAAATATCTAGTTGCATGTTCTAGGCAAAGCTTTTCTGCATGCCTGAGGCTTGTGCCAGGTTCTGTAGCGAAAGACAGTGAGTTCAGGAACCCTGACCCTGAGCCCCCAATACTTACAGTCCACAGGACATAACAGAACCTCAGTGAGCAGATGGGAATATGACTGAGAAGTGAGGTCCCATGGGGCCAGGGGGAGGTGCTCTTTAGCCCTCATCCATGGCTCTAGTAGATGTCAGCCCTGGAGCCACAGTACGGCAAAACATACAGAAGATTCTCACCTGGGTGCAAGGTCTACCTAGCACTGGGTGGAGAAGAGCATCCTAAAAGCATGTGGACAATGGTGACTGCTAGCCCACTGTTCTTGGAGCCCCTGAGCCTCTTGGGAGTAGGAAAGCACAGCCAAGAAACAGAAGCTTCTTCTGCAAGATCAAGACCCAGCTCAGCCTTCCACAGCTCAGGTTAGATCTCAGGACTGATTGTTCTTTCCCCATACACCCATGTGAAAGGTGCCAAGTAACTAAACTTCCCCAGAGGCAAGTCACATCAGCAGTCAGGTTCATAAAGCCAAAAGGGTGTTGGCAGCTTCTTTCCACTGGCTTTCTATCTTTCTATTTGCATGCAATGCCACACTGTTTAGTCTGCTGAACAGTCCAGTTAAATGACCAAAGCCACTTAAACACTGGTGCAGGAGCGCACTTTGGAAGCCCCTCTGATCCCAGTCCCCTGTACAGCTTGTGACCCCAGAGCAAGGATCCAGTAGCCACGTTAATAACCAACTTCTTTGCACCTAAAGGTTCTGCCGAGGTCTGGCACCCAGGACATCTGCTTGTTCCAGGAATCGTTCACACATTCTGAGACACACGTACTATGGTCCTTATCTTGCCACCTCACTCTCCTCACTCAGCGGGTGTGGGGAGCAGAGGGTGGAAAGGGCATTGGCCTGGATGGAACATTCTCTGTGCAAGACAGGAATGGAGCTGCCCCATGCTCACAGGAAATGTTACTATACCTAAGACTGGAAAAGGGATCTGGGACCTCCTCCAACATGGTGTCCTGTGTGTGCTGGTAAAGTACGTAAAATTACTGTAATAAGACCATACCAAGAGCAAGTGGCAGAGCCACTTAAAGCAATTCAGGTGGTGTCTGACCCCAAAGCCTCCCCCACCACAGGCTCACCTGCAGCCAGACAATACCCTCCTGTTCATGGTGCCATGTGCATCATATTCCAATTTTAAGTGGACAGATGGTTTCAAATAAGCCTTCTTTCCACCTAATACACACACACATAGACACACACACACACACACACACACATAGACACAAACATACAGCCACACACTGTCCCAGACACGAGTGATGCATTCGTCATAGAATGAACCTTCCTTCCTGGTTTCAGCTCAGGTCTCTGCTGAACCCTAGACTACGTGTCTGTGGTCTCTTGTCTTAAACCTCCTGTCCTTACCAGCAGCAGGGGGCTTAGACTCACAAATAAGTGGCCAGCTTCACTGTATCCTGGTGCTAGGATATTCAATTTCTTGTTCCTTTTTTTATTTATTTAATCAAATCTTCTTGATTTGCAATTAGCTTAAAGAACTATATAATTTGAGGGTGACGCTTCACACCTGCACACATGCACATGACTCTCTCACCAGTTATCAAAACTACGGCACATTCTGTTTCTTCTGGGGCCTTTTTCCTCTTCTTATTACAGCAGAGAGACTTGCTCTGCTCCAGGTCAACCTCTGATAAAGTGCAAGAGAGTAGAGAAACCCTTATGTAATCTTATATGCCAGATGCAAGGGATCTGTTGGCGCTAGCCGGCCTGGTACTGATAAAGGGAACTGAGTCCAGCTACTCACCAGCTGTTTCCTCACAAGGTCTGCAAAGTCCAGCCCCTCAGAAGTACGGGTGATAAGACCCAGAAAGCATTTTTTTTCTTTCTTAGACACCAAAGGAGACATCTGATGGGCATAGTGAGTAAAGTCTGATACGGGGTAAGTGGTTTGACCTCATGTGTGCAGCAAGGAGGACTGATGGAGAAGGAGGTGCTGGAGAGGTAGGGGACTCCAAACCTGGCAGTAGAAGACAGCACCTTCAGGCTTATCAGGTTATGTATATGGTTTGAGACCACACAAAATTACCCTTGTCTTCAGGATAAAGTAGATGGGGTCAGCCAACTAAGCATTTGAGCAAGTGATGTGGCTTCGCTAACCTTCCTTGTCTGTCTGTAAAGTGGACAGGTCACCCTGGCCTCACAACGTCACTGTGCCCAGCATGAACAGGAGCACTTCACCAGGCTCAGCCCCACATGGGGAAGCTAGGTCAGGTAGTGACTCTCAGAGTCTGTGGTTCAGGGTTTGAGTCCTGGCTCTGTCCTTGACAAGGGGCAAACTCCCTAAGCCTCAGTCTCTTCATCGATTAAGTGTGAATGCCAATACCTGCTGCTAAGGTGGCTAGGGAATTTCAGCTTATGTCATTCTCCCATGAGTTATCTTCCTTGGAACCAGTCAAAGTCTCATCAATATAGTGAAAAGAGTAGAGTGTGTTAAAGTTCTCTTCTGGGTGGGAAGATAAGTGCAAATGGTGGCTTTATACCTAGTGGGTGCTGGTTCAGCTTTCTCTGAAAGCTCGTTTTGAAAGAAATGACTTTTCTAGAAGGTATTTACTGTTTAATTCCCATGTGATCTGCTAATAGGTCACTTGATAAGGTTTAGTTGACCCCCTACCATGTCCTGAATGCCATGCATGATATGAGAAAAGAGAACGATGTCTATCACTCCCTGTACTCTCAGAATCATCTCTGTGTTTGACAGGTTTGTCTATGAAAACAGGAGTTCACTTCCTTCTAGGAGGACAAGACAGCTGTCATACCGGGGTGGGAGGGGGCTAGTATAGATTGAGTGTAGACACTCACCAGATAGGCCAGATGGAGTGAACATTTCAGGCAAAGAGAAGAAAAGAGTGTAGGTCAGAGTCTGAAGGAGTGAGATTGGATAGTGTTGGGTCCATGTGACTGCCGCAGGCTCACATGGGCAAGTAAAATGTAAAGGTGTGAGATGCCTGTAGGACACACTCCTGTGGATCTGGGTTCAGGTGGACCTTATTGCTTTCCCCTAGATGTAGCCCAGTTAGGAAACTAGTGTGTATTATGACCTGACAAGAAACTGAACTGTCTGTGGAACTGATATATAATAGTTGAGACATATTTATGTTAAAATTTGTCATTTCTCTGAAATTCAGATTTAACTAGTGCACATTTATCTAGCAGACCTAGGGGGATAAGACCTGAGCATGGCTATTTATATAGGGCCCATGTAATTCTAATATGCAGTCAAAGCAAGTGTCTCCTGCTACCTGAACATCTAGGCCACTCAAGTTACAGGCCACGTTCCAACTGTAATGGTGTCTATGTGCATGGACACCTCTAAAATACATCCTCAAAAACATCTTTCTAGATTCTCTTCTTATTCCTACTTTCCTTCAGTCTTGACAATGTTTAAAATATAGATTCCTTGACAATATTTAAAAATATATTTTCTACATAAATTTAAAAACCTGAAACATATCTTAATTCTTAAATCTTTTAATACTGTATTTCATAATATAGTTGATTTTATATCATTATAAGTATTACATAATTGAAGTGAATGGAACTGGGTATATTCAAATATTAACCCCTTATATCTTTCTTCATACTAACTTCTCCTTCAATAAATTTTATACATACTCCTGCCAGAACCTCACACTAAGATTTCCAGCCTAGTCAGAGACACTCTGTTAGGGTCCTACCTCACTCCCACACTACTTTATTCACATCCACTACTATTAATCTTATTGGTCTCTCACTGTGTCCTATTGATCCTTTCTGAATAATTCCTAAATGAGTTTCTAAATTTTGGAAAGAAATTGTTTTCTTTTCTTACCTCCTCATATAACTACAAAATTTCTAGTATATCTATTAGCTACTCATTGGCTAAAACAGAATATCCAATTTATTTAATCTGACCTTTAGACATTTCATTACCCTTTACATACAAATAGATGAATAATTAAATTTGTTAATGATACTGATTTTGGTTGTAATGGTGGAAGAAGTAATAAGAAAAGGAAAAGGAAAATTAATTCACAATGTGCTCTGGGTTTTAACAGTCATAATTTTTCCTTCTCTTAAAAACTACAGATTTTCTATTTCTCAAAACAAGATTGAAAATAGTTATTTGAATTTTATAAATAAGACATTGGATTTGTTTCAATATGAACTCATCCATGCTAAAAAGAATAAAATTATTTGAAATCTACTCTGTGTTATAGGCTACCTGCCTTATTTGGGATTCCCTAATCCTGATCACTCAAACACATCCAAATCCTATATCTGGATAATTACTTTCTGGATAACATTTCATTCTGTTGGTTTGTCTTAAAAATTAGTACTCCAAATAAGATATTGTGTTTGTACTTAAAATCTTTCCCTAAGATTATGTGCTTGATCTTAAACCTACTTTGAAGCACTAAGATATCTCTATTGAGGAAAAATAGACCAAGCTTTCTGTCCACGTTGGCTGTATTCAAACAGAAGTAATGTGACAACTCATTTTCCACTTGGTCATTAGACATTCTATTTGTCAGACTTTAACCACACCACCTTAAAATTCTGAAGCAAAACAAAGACTGTTGATTTACTTTGATTAGTCACCAGGGCATTCATCATTTTCAATGAAAAAAAAAACATTTAATGTAGATGGCAGTTGATCTGTGTCATGGGATTTCAACTGACAGAATGAAGAGTTATATATGTGTTTGTGACTGCTTTTAAAAGATTAAAGCTGGGGAAATATAAATCACAAGAGTTAAACAGGAGGTTGGGAGGATGGGCAGGGAAGACAACAGGAGTATGCTGATGATGGATTGAGACATATTATAGAGAATCTTCATCAGCCAGATAAACAGTGGGGGGTGGGAAAGTAAGAGCAGTAAAGAGAAATGGCATTTCCTGCCCAAGTACAGACAAAATAGGGCCTTGAAGTAGGGCAGGCAGCTTCTTGGCTCTTTGCCAGAGGCAGAATGAAAGAGTAAATTGGCTCTTTCCTGAAGTCCTTTTCCTGCCCTGATACCCAGAGGACAAAGGATGCCTAATAATGCTCTGAAAGCTCAACTATTATAGACGATAAGCAAGTATGCTTTGTCCTCTAAATCATAGGAACTAGCCCCCTGCATGTATGCTGTGTGTGAAGGACCTAATCCTGTGTTGGAACCTCTAGGACCCATACAGGTGCACCTTTCTCAACACTAGTATGAACTGTGGGTTGAACGTCATGTGCAGTGGAACTGGGACTCATAGCCATCTCTCTATGGAAGCACAAGCCACCATTCTGTGCTATACACCAGGACACTACCTTGAACACTTCAGGATGATTTTCTAGAATGCACTGACAGATGTGCATTTGCCCTAATCTCCACCAACAACCCAAGATATACACCCAACATTTAGATCTAAATACACCCTCTCTTTCCTCATTCCCCTTTCAAACACTTCTCCAAGGGGAAAAAATCAAGATGTGTCACACACAGTATCTTCAAGCATATGATGCATGTAAATTCTCCTGAACCATTTGTACACACTACAAGTCATCCTCCTCTTCGTCAGTCCCTTGAACACATGAGAACAGTGAGGTTCAGCATACCTCCCAGCATGGGTAGAGGCAGGAACCCCACTTGGAGACCCAGTCTTGCTTGGGAGGAGGAGATGTTTTCTAAAGGGTTTAAAAAGAAGGATGGGGGCTTCCTGCTGCTGATGTTCCTCTTCCTCCTTTGCTGTATCTCTACCTTTCTGGTTGAGTCACTGCAGGTACTGCTCTCACTGTATGATTTGGTGAGGGCTAATGTCTGTGTTTAGAAAGCAGACCCTCAGCTAAACTGTGAGCCCCAACTCTGCCTTCCAATCTGCCATCTCTTCTTGCACAACAGGACATGAGCTCCCACCACTCCTTCCTGTTAACCCAGTGAGAGAGGGACCAAAATCTTTTTCTCATCCAGTTTTTCCAAAGACGAGCCTTCTGGAAACCCAATAACAAAGTGTGGCTAACTAAATCATTATTTACACATGCAGCCTGATGGAGGACGTTTAATCATATAATTAGGTACCTAATTATGCTGAAAATGTAATTATATGATTTTTAAAGCAAATTAAGTCCTCCAGAGAAGTGGTAGGGATTAGCACATGTGATCCATCCAGAGAGTAGGCTATGTGGAGGACATGTGATTGTGATTCTGGCACAGGGACCATGCCATCTGAATCACATTGGGCTCAGGCACACACATGTGTGTATGTACATGGACATCACACACACATGTACACAGGAAGGATTCTGGCCCAGCCTCTGTCCTTCTAAATTCTATGATACCCTGCTGGACACCAGAAACTTAATAAATGATGGCCATGATATCATTGGATACTCAGAGACATTCACAGAGTGACTCTTTTATGATTGGCTTGGATTTTCCTAAAGGGGTTATTTTTTTTAACATGTAGATATGTAGATATGTAGAGAAAAATCATGATAAAAGAATCACCTGAGACAGTCAGAGGCTATTTTGTACAATATTTTTCATTCATTTCCCTAGTATTGTGTTGGATATCAAGGTATAAAATATAGTTTTTGCCCTAGTAGTTAAAAATTTAGTTCGGAGACAGACAACTAAGAAACATTTCAGTGGTTATTTGAACAAGCAAACCCCAGTGTGTGGGATAAATCCAGTATAACCTATTTATGTAATTTCAAATAGCTAAGAATGTTTTCTATATTTTTAAAGGGTTGTAGAAAATATACAAGCTACCTAACCAAACAATAAAGCATACAGAAAAGAATGTGGTCTACAAAGCCTAAAATATTTACAAGAAGATTTGCTAAACATTTGTGCCAATCAGGGAAGGCTTCTTGGGAGCAACATGACCTGAACTCTACAACAGAGCAGGCGCTTACTCATGTCCCGAGTCTCCAGGACCCCATACACCTCTACTTCCCAACAGCTTCCTTCCAGCCAATGACCCCCATGCCAGAAATAATGAAGCAAAACTGAAAGGACCCATAGTTGAAAATGAGAGTCCAGAGGTTCAGATATTTTGAGCAGTGGAATGTAGACTAGGTTTTTAGCAGAATGACCAACAGCCATCTAACCAGATGTAGCTGGTTACCCCCAGCACAAGGCAGTGGGAAGGGACAGATCAACTTCTTGGACCTATGATTTTGACCAGTCACTTTAGTACTTGAATCATCAAAGGGTCCTTCCTGGGAAGATAGGGATGTGGGGAGAAGAAAATGCAGGCAACTCTAAAAGCATGCCAGCCCCTGGCATACAGACTGACGACATCTGACACCCCAGCCTTCCTTCTGGCTATTCTATTGCCAGACCTCTCCTGAACCCAGTCTGTCTCCACTCCCTGACATCTCTGCCCACAGGGCTCCTGGATTGCATCAACACCCTACCTCAGCTCCTCTCAACCTTCACCTTCTCAGGCAGCAGAGACTGAGCTGCCCCTGAGGATGCCATAGATCCTGCCATTTCTCTCTCAGATTCCCTTGAACAAGAGGGACCACTTGCTAGATATTGCTTCTCCTTCCCTAAGAGCCCCTTTCTTCCAGAAAGCATACATCTCATTCTCCTCAGGGCTGTCTCTCTCAAAATCTTACCACCTTCATCATCTTTTGCACCGTTCACTCACATAGAGGTCACTTAGCTCCTCCAGACAGCCCCAAGCACCAACTCCTGCCATGCTCACGAACAGACCATTCCCAGGGACCTCACAGTCTCCTCTACTTGCTTTCTCTCTCTCAGCCTCACAGTCCTAGCAATTTCATGTCTTCACTCTGTCAACTCTTCAGCCCATGAGCACCTCAGACCCAGCACCCTGACCACTTCCCTCTGACACTCATATCCTCCACATACAGCTTAGTTTCCACAGCCCATCATTTAAGTCCTTGTATGCCCTAACTCTGGTCATCAGTCCCTATAAAATATATTCAAAAATCCATCACTGTTCACTCCTCTGCCCAAGACCAAGCCACTGCCCTCTCTCCTCTGGTCCCTCTGGGCACAGCAGCTAGTATCATCAGCATGTCTGCTCTCCTCTGCTCACCATCCTGCCATGATTCCCATCTCCGCACAGTGAGAAGGGAAACTTGGACACCTCTAGGGCCCTGCATGGGCTGCCCCGAGAATTCTCTGACTCTCTCTGTGACTAACTCATGCTCACTTCGCTCCAGCCACACTTGTTTTCTGCTGTTCCTTAAATTCCTCATGGCTGCTCCTACTGCAGGGCCTTTGCCCATACTGTGCTCACTGTCCAGCACCCTCTCCCCAGATACCTACAGTCTTCCCTGAAGTGCCTTCTTCAGTCTTCGGTCAAATGCCAAGTGCTATGTAACTCCTTTCTACGTGTCTCTCTCACCTTGCCCTACTTAAATGTACAACTTCCACCCACAGTTCCCATGCTCTCCTTTGCTCCATTTTCCTTAGTATCACTACATAACTGATTTTCTTGTCTGTATTGTCTGTCTCCCTTCCCTAGAATGTAAACGCCAGAAGGAGAAGAACTTTTCTGCCATTCTGTTTACTGCTCTCTCCCCAGATGGTTTTTGGTTGAAAAAAATAAATGAATTCTTTTGATCTTTTCTCCTTCTAGCTCGATCTGGTATAAATTCAATTTCTTCCTCCTGTGTGACTGAACTCAAACAGCTGACCGAGACTAGATACCTTCCCATTTCACAGACAGACATACTTTCAAGCACCCACCCCACCCATACACTCAAACCCCCCCCCACATACACACGTAAGTTCACACAAGCACCACCCCACTCCTTCACACACACACATCCTCACAGACACTTACACACTCACTCACATACAAGGACGTATATACACAGTGGCTGCGCCCCCACACATCTCTCAATCAAGTCTTTCTTCTGTCTCTCTTTTCTCTAACAGACAACATTCAAAATAGGCTTCACTCAAGCTTATATCACTATGAAAAAAGAAGCACCTGAAACATCAAAAGAGATTCTTTTGAAGAGCTTTGCTTTAAAGGGGAGCAGAGAGCAAGGCTGCACTTGCAGAGAGACAGGTGTCAGAAAGGGTTTTCTTTTTTGTTTGAAGAAGTTGTGCATCAGGATGACCCAGCGGAGGGGACAGTTTGATGATGCAAGTAAGGGAATCTCGGCTGTGAAGTTCAGGGATACTAAGGAGCAGAAAGGGCAAAGCACACACATGGAGGCCCTGGAGGAAGAAGAGAAAAGTGTGCATAGCAGCAGAGGAAGCTGTGATCATGCTGAGTGAGCTGGCAAGGGTACCTGCAGGTTCCAGCCAACTCTCTGGGGTTTCCTCTGGCTTGCTGCTTGCTTCTTTCCACTCCACTCTAATGTCACACCCTCTTCCTCGCCCAGGACCCCCTCTTCATTCATGCTTGCTGGGAGGGACCTTGTCCAACCCAAGACTGTCAGTGCCACCAAGGTGCTAGAGACCCCCAGATGGGTCTTCTCCAAGTGAGGAAACCTTCAACTTTTCCTCCACAGTTCCAGACTCTCTATCCAGTGAGGGGAATTTCCTGTCCCTACTCCAATCCTGCAATCAGACCTCCTGCCACAGGCCCCTGTTCCCACAGAGCTACAACATATCCTACTTGCTCAGGCCCTAATTTTCATTTGCACACTCCATATCCATCCATCAACATATCCTATTGGCCCCACATTTCAGAGATCCAAAATCTACCTTCCTATATCAGCCTTATCATCCAGGTAAGGGATGCCAGACTATGAAGAAAGAAGAACTCTTAAGTCTTGGGAAATACTCAAACCTGAGGCTCCTTTAGAAGGCAACAAGAGAAGGAAACTTGAGGGAAGCAAACCTGTGGGCTGGCAGTGAGAGGATTACTCATACAGTTTCACATTCTCCCCCTACAAGACAGCTTCCTATTTTCCCCTGATGAAAAGGGGTCTCAGTGAGGACATTTGCGCTCAAGCTATAACTGGAATTTCTCCATTTATAACAGTAGCCCAGTGAAGGGTGAGAAGCTATGATCATCAAATGGACATGCTCTCTTCCACAATGTGCATTCTTTCTTGGAAATGAAGCTATTGACCCTGATCATCTCCCTACCAAGTTAGGCAGAAGTGTGTCAAGTCATCAGGAGTGCACAGCCAGTGATAGCCCAATGGCAGCTTGTAGGAGGTGCTACGGAAGGAGTGCAGATTCTTGATGGGGTGAGGTGCAAGACATTCATGGCAGGTGGGCCAAGGGACCTCTGGGGACCCTCTAGTCTCAGTCTTTCAAGATTCCAGGAGACCATAGCCAGTTTTGAAAATCCATTCTTATTCCTTAGCCTAAAGAGTAGAATGGGTTAATTGTAGATGACTTGGAAAGTATAGAAAATAAAGTATTAGGAATAAACAACACCAACCATAATCCCATTTACCACCCAAAGCCACCACCTCAATCTGTGGACTCCTTTTTTTTCATTCCTCTTCCAAAGACTTGTTTGTGAATATTTGACATCATTTCTATTTACAGGGTCCTACTCCTTTCCCTTACTTACATCCTTACTTACATCTTACTTACATCCCCTCCTTTTGTGATGAATTCTTTAACATTGCTTCAATCCCTGTCTGATATACCAGATAAATGTAATTTGTGATTTACATAGCCAGTCCCCTAATGTGTACCATAATTTCCTCTTTTATTTTCTATTTTAAACCAAATTGCAAAAGTTACCTTAGCATGAATTGTGTTCCTGTTTCAGATTATTTCTCTAAAATAGATTACAAGAAATATTTTTCTCTTGACTCACAAGGTGATTCATTTGCTAAATAGCACACAGAAGCATTAAAGGTGAACTTTTCTGAGGGCCTTACTTTGACCAAGGCGGTATCAACTTTGTTAACAAGGGTGATAACTAATATTCAAAGGACAAACCTCCACTTGGTGCTCTGCTAGGAGCTCGCTGCCTGCTAACTCACAAGGAACCCATAGTAAGGCATTCTGTACATGTGCAAACTGATATCTATGAGCCCACACACTCTCCAAGGTGGTCTGAGTGTGACTCTGCAGGACTGTCCTAGTTCTGCCATCACCCCTTCGCTCAGTCACTCCACTCCTGGCCCAGTGACCAGTATACTTCCCACGGGTCTGTGGGTAGTACCTGGTACGGAGCAGGACATCGGAACACCTGCACACCCCTTGGATCTGTAAGTAGATATGCCCAGGGCCTTCCATGTTCCAGTCGTTCCTGTGGAGATTGGAGTTAGGAAATCAAGCAAACACTGATGGGAATATGCATCCCCCTCTGGGTTTCTCACATGTCTCCAGGCATTCATTTCCTGTACACAGATATCTTCCTTTGGGGAAGAGTTTCCTGCTGCATCCAGAGCCCAGGGGACCTTAAATCAGTCAGCAATGTCTGTTTTCTCCCCAGTAAGTCTCTCTGAGTCACTTAGCATACAAATCACATCAAGGGGGGCAGCTGAGAGCCCCTTCAGAATGTGCAAAGAAAAATATTGAGGAGAATGCCACCCCCCATCAATCATTGTGCCTCTGTAAGACCCCCACACACAGAGCCCCCCCCCAGTCCCTCAACAAGCAGTCATGGACCAGGGGAGTGAGCAGAGGTGAGAGATTCTTATTTTCCACTGAGCAGGGTCTCCACTGCACCAACTGGCTCCCAAAAGAAGACACCAAGCTAGAGCAGGGGCTGGGACTGGGGCTGGGGCTGGGGCAGCTGTGACCATGGCATCCTGCTTGTATTGCTGAGAGGGGACCAGTCCTCAGTTCTCCACACTGAAGTTTAACAACCTCCTGTCCAAAGGTGTTACATAATAATCACATCTGAACTGGAGCACATGGTCTATAACTTCTGAGACCCCTAAATCCAGATATTCTCAAAGGGCAGCTCCATGCAGGATCCCCTGGGGCAGTGACAGAAATGCCAACTCTCAGTTGAGGGAGGTGGCGGCCTGGCAGGGGGGCATGTGATGCAGTGACCAGTGGTGTAACCAGTCCCTCAGGCAATTCTGATGGACAAATTTAAGCACCTGAGAAATTCTACCCTGCACGGTAGTATGATCCTTCCCGAATGCAATGAGGCCACTGGAGGAGACCAGGGAGACTGGCAGGGTGTTCAGTGCCTTCCCTCTTCCAGGCCTTGCATTTATCCTTAGCAGACGGTCAATACATCATACCGCTTTATCCACAATCTGGCCAATTCCCACCTCATACTGCCCTGTTCCCTGTCTCCCAAAAGACAGATTGATATATGAAGTGCACCCCCCCTCCCAAAAGACTTGCTCATTGTCAGATGTGCACATATATCTACCCTGCAGGGGGACATTCCTTTACTCTGGGCACTAGAGGCAGAAGTCAGGTAGGTACCTGGCCCATAACTCCACAGATTAGTGTGCTTTAACTCTTGATGCTCTTGCTAGGTCACAGTGGAAAATCTCCCCACCTTGTTGAGTTCTTGGGTGTCAGGTCATTAAAATAGCATTAGATGGTTTAGCAGAAGAAAAAAATCAGTTTAGTAATATGCACACAGGGAATCTACATGGGTTGTGAGGATTCATAACTACATGCTGTCAGGAGAGAACAGTGTTTTAATCATGAACTAATGAAGGATGTGGGACCTGGGGCATTGAGGAGAGAGGAGGATGACCTCACGTGAAAAACGGGGATGACATATTTCTCTGCAAATTAGGTCAATTTCTCAGACAGGGAAGGCATTTCTACAGATAACCCTTACCCACATAGCACCCCAGCCTTCATTCTTCTACATTGTTCGGATGGTTTCCTTAACCAAGGGAAGGGTACTGCTTCTCATAGCCTCCAGAGTCTTGATTAACCTCAATTCTAAGTCCACATGCAAGAGTAGGAGTCATGAGGTAACCAAGCCTGTTTTGACATCTTCACACTCTTTGTTAGCTCTGTTTATTCAGAGAGCAAGCCAAAAATCCTAAATAACAAGCAAAATAGCCTTGATGAGGGAGGAACCCACTGAAGCACAGGGAGTGGAATGTCTGAGCTCACTCCAGCCTGGTAAACATGAGCCTAGAAACTGGGCTAGATCTGGACTGTGTGGATCAGGAAGTAGCTGCAGAACCAGCAGTGAAAAACAAAGCCCACAGCCAATTTGCTACTTGGCCTGGCTGTATGGAGTCAGAGTGAGAGATATCAGTTAGGGAGCAGAGAAACCCCTAAGGACCTTGTAGCCAGCTCCACACAGAGGCCAGGTGTCATACAAACCACGTAGCATGGAGGCTAAGTGCCCCATACACATGGATGGAATGGCTCCCATCTGTCCCTCCCTCCAGAACCCAATCTTGGTCAGAGCAGGATGCTGCCCATCACTCTGGCTGCATCTAAGCCTCCTGAGTCTCTCAGTATCAGTTCCCTCTTAAGGAAATAGCACTCCTTCCAATGTGAAGATTGCAGTCCTGATAATGAGACAGGTGCAAGCTAGAGATTAAATAGCTGAGTGGCCTCTCCTGTTGTGCTGATGGCAAGTCAACTGTTTCAAGTCTATGCTTTCTCTTCCTTCAAGGAAGAACAGATCTACTAGGCTCCCCACTGGTGCCCTTAACACAGTCTTAAGCCTGAAATTCTTTGGTTGACTGCTAAGAACAGATACTCTCTCCAGTCCTGCCCCCACCCTGAGCAGCCAGATGTTGATGAAACCCCAGGCATCTTCCCAAGCAACCACTTTACTCTCTGGGGGCCAGACCCAGCAGTCTGACTGTAATCCCCACTGCCCCCACTCCATCCTGCCCCAACCTTCCTGTTTCTTTCAACTTCAGTTTTCATCTGGAGATCCTAAGACAGGGTGTGTTTCTGCTGGGAGTGGAGTAAAAGGGAATAGTGGTTCTCCCCTCCTTCATCTGAAAACTCAAGGGAGGATACTTAAGTGCCTCCTTCTTAAACCCAACCCCTCATAATCCAGAACTGACAAGTCTCTTCTTCTAAAGGAGAAACCCTATGTTGACATTGGCCCCTTCACCTTGCTAAGCTGACCCTCTAGGTTCTTCTTTTGATAATATAAGATTTGTAGAAGAACAAATTTACCCATGGAGATTCTACATGCATATAAATTCTTTTTTAATATAAACATAGACTACTTTAATTAAAATTTGCATCTTAATTTTTGAATTAATAATTTCTTTTAGTTTAATTTAAAAAATTTTAATTTACATATATATGTGTATTTACATTTATATTACATTATTGCATTATTGTGTACCCCGGGGCTTTTTCACTTTACTAACTTCTGTTAACCATCCTGATCTTTTGTGCTCTTCACCTCCCCTGCCTTCTTCCTCCTCCTCCTCTCTCACTGCATTGTTTCAGTCCCATTGGTTATTTTTATTTTTTCTTATTCATTTGTTTTTCCCTATATCCATCATATAAGTGAGAGCATCCTGTATTTCTCTTTTTAACTTATTTCTCCTACTTTGAGTCTTTCTAGTTCCATCCATGTTGCTGCGAATGACATGTGTTTGTCCTCCTTGATTGATGTGCAGTATTCCATCATGATGCATGTAAATTCTAAAGTCAGTAGAACAGCAGGAGTTATCAAATGGGCTAGGGGATGGGGCCTCAAGGAGAAAGGAGGAGACATGGGACTAGGAGAGGGCAAGTCCTATGATGAGACGCAGATGCTCTGTAAAGAGATGACCCTTATATACAGGTTTCTTTAATGAAAGTTTATCTCTAGTGATAACTCTAATTCTCTGTAAGGCCCTGAAATTATAATCCTTCCAAGTTGTAAAGGGGGCAGTAAGTTTCTCATGAATCTTCAGGACTTTATTTGACCTCAGCTTGAAATGATTCACATGCCAAAGCAACACATCTTGGGGAAGCCCTATAAGAACATATTGGGGCAACCTAGCTGACAATAGGCTGCATCTTCCCAAGCAAGTCATAGCTTCCTGGGGACAGACCCCAGGGTCATTATAACTACTCAATCAACACTGATTGAGCATTGCAAGATTGATGGATGGAGCATAAAGGACTATCTGTTCATTTCTTTGGGTCATTATATTCTGAAACCATCTTTCCCTCAGTTGTGACTTGAATCTTGCATCCTTTCAGGAAGCAACAACAAGCCATCAAAGAAAAATAAATGCATTTGACCTTTTTCCTACCAAAAAGAAAAGTCAGTAAATAGACTTCAACTGTCAACCAGTATCCACTTCACTTGCACAAGGACTTTGATGCCAGAACAGGAAGAAGAGTCTCTAATGTGAGCCAAGGAGAAATTTCTGTGACCACAGAGGTTCCAGTCCCTGCCCCAGTGGCTCTCCTTCTCCTTAACCCAAATCAGAATTGTGCTCAGACACAGTCACCTGAGAGATCACATGGTAAAGCGAGTTTCCACAGGCTGCACTGTAGGCAGTGCTCAGAGTGAGCAACTCCGAGTTTCCCAGGTCTAGCTGCCCCACACCGCTGCCTCCACTGACTGTCATGGTGGGAACTCTGCAAAGACTCCAGGACAAACCTGTTTCCTTTATGATTTTGAAACTAAAGTAATCTTCACCAACCTAAAACATCTCAGCCTCCCAATCTGAAAGGAAACTTGAGAGTCCTCTACTAGGGCCTGAATTCTTCCTCCTCTCCCTTTGGACCGCTGGGAGATGGGAAACAGAAAATGGATGCTTTCTCCCACCCCTGAGGCAAAAGGAAAATCCAGTTGAGATGGCCCAGATTAGAGATGGTCCAGATTAGAGATGGCCCAGATTAGAGAGAGCCTAGAGGTGTGACCACAAAACCTTTTCATGCAGCAGAGGACAAACATGTGTACCTAGGACCAATGTTCTCTGTCACACTCAGAAATCCCACCAAGCCCACCCCCATGGGTCAGCTGCCACTGTAGTACAGTAGTGTTCTGTTAGTTGTATCCAAGCTGTCATCTGGCAGATAATGTCACCTGCCCCTCAGCCCCTGGGTCTCCTAGCATGCAGCCAGCAGAACACCCCCTTATATATCTAGAATCAGCATGCATTGGCTGCAACCAAATGCAGATTCCACCGGAGAAAAGGCAGTCCTGTCCTTTAGGCCTCTTGACTTGCTGGTGCCTAGAGAGCTAGAACATTTTGGTATAAGGACCCCAAGTCAGAACACAGGCTTTCCCTTTCTCAATTATGAGATCTTGACAAATAGTTGACCTCTTTGAGTGAGCATTTCATTATCTGTGACTGAAAGAAGGAAAGCCCTTGCTTCACTGTAGGATTAAATGGGAAGCTAAGTGGCAACTTGGCCCAGTGCCCGTGCCCACTCATCCTCATAGGACTCAGTTCCCTCCTTTCTCACATGGCTGAGCCCCAGGATTACATCATTGCCACAGTCAAGGGAGCGTCCTTCCCACACCAGACGGCCTGAGCTCTCCATGGGTGCCTCAACCTGCCTCCCTGCTTCTGCTCCTGTACTGGAGAGGTGGTGATGCCACAGGGAAAGTTTGGAGCCAAATGGTCTCCAAGGCCCAGTCCTTCCTTTTCTACTTCCTCTCAGGATCCACCCGCTCACAGGAAGCATCTGCGGTCCTGTGCCTGGCCTTGTGGGAAGTCCTGCAGCTGTTGGCCACACTGGGGGTTCAGAATGCCAGAGATGGCAAAAGTTTGGCCTCTTCTTCACTTTTGCTCACAGTCTGAAGGGTGTTTGACTCTCTGTCTGCCAGCTCTGCTCAGCCTGGTAATGTGCTCCTCCAAAACCCAAGTCCTCTGAAAACCTTGTCTGAGTCATGGTCTCCTTGGTGAGAGACAGATGTGCTGGTGATATATGTTCCCACAGCTTAGTTCCACCAAACACTCTCCATCTGTGACTGCACATAGTGGACCCTGAGGCTCACTAAGCTATTTTCTCTTTTGCTCTCACTCTCTCATGCTATCTATCATCTCTCTCTTGATCTTCATCTTCCTTCTCTAACTCCCCCTTATTTCCCCTCTCTCCTCTTCCACTCTTCCCACCATGTACCTTTATCTCCCTCTGGCCTGTCAGGAGTTCCCAATTGGAGGCTTGGGAACAGGAGCTCTGCATGCAAGTCAAGAGATTGATCCAAGTGATTTCAGCCAAGTGCCTTGGCTGGTCCTTGATCAGTGTATCTGCCTGCAGTGCCTTCCAAGTTCAGCACAGTCTTGAGGCCTCACACTTGCATTAGTTGACTTCTGACTCCCATGAGAGTTATATGAGCCAGGAAACCCCATAACACTCCTTTAGGACTCAATTTCCAAGTCTGTAAAATGGGAATGAATAAAAGTACTGCAGCTGAGTGAGACAGTCATGGGGATTAAATATGTTAAAAATTCTTAAATGCTGATAGCAATGGTAACGAAGTGCTAATTATTTTTAAAAGAAGAGGAAATAAGACAAGTTGACATAGGAAATGCTGGTTTTCCCCTGGAAAATTCCTAAAGACAGTTTTGGGAACTGAACCTTGGTAACCATCCATACTGACTTAAACAAGAATATTCTTTCTTACTGAACTGTGTGGTGTTTGGTGAGCAAATAAGCTCTAGAAACCCCGTGTCTGACCCATTCATTCCTACATGTACATACTTATCCTTGCAGTCATGCATTCAGTAGACATGTATTAAGTACCTACTGTGTGTTTGATACTAAATCACAGTCTGGATCACAGCATCCTTCATGCTCATGACCTTCCTACCCCTCCTGACTCAAGATTCACTGTGGGAAGCACCCTACATTCTCTACCCTCAGGCCAGGCTGCTCTTTTCTCAGTGACAGGAAAACTTGTCTCATCCTCCTCCAGCCTATGGCTTAGTGCTGACCCTAGCCTCCAGCTTTGCTCCTCCAGGCCCCCAACCTGGAGCCTCTGCTTCCCTCCCACAGATGCCCTCCTGAGCTCTGGCACCAACAGCCAGTTCCTTATCAGAAAGCAGCATCTGGCAGCCTCACTGGGGAGAATGACCTCATCACACTATAATTAAAGTGATTATCTGAGCGGAAATGACTATTACAAAGCTGCCTTCTCTGTTTTAATATGTGTAGCTGCTGTAATGGGAGCATGGGATTTCCATGTTAACACTGATATTTCCATGGTCTGATAAATCCTTCCTCCCACTCATCTTGGAGAGGAAAAAGACACTCTGTGCAACAGCAAGAAATGTACAGGTTCCTGCTCTCCCTGACGCCCCAACCTCTAGCCAGACCAGTTAGCTCCAGGAGACCTCATTCCTACTGCCATGGGTCATACCTTTCCACAGAAGGGCACCTGCAGAAACCTTAAGTTGTGCTCAGGAGGAAATTCCTGCCAGGAACAGTCTTCTGCAGGTTCCAAAGTTCCAGCAAAGGTCATAGCACCCCAGCCTCAGTATGCTACCTCTGAAATGGGTCAATAATGCCACAGACCTCCTGGGAATGCTGTGAAGACAATGTCGTTTACCAGAGGGAAGGTAACTAATTCAGCACACTTCACATGGTCAACAGGCTATCCATGAAGAGGAAAGCCAAAGCCTCAAGAGAGGCAAGGGATGCTTGCACTAATCACGTAGTGCCCACTGCCATGCTTCTAATGCCAGGGGTAGGCATATCTTACTCCCAGTCAAGAAGGTGATAGGTAGTCCTTGCCCAGCACAGATTGGCAGCTGGCCTGGGCTGTGTGCACCCCACTAGTGACCTGTTTACTGCTGCCTGCCCAATCCAGGTCTGGCCACAGAGCTGCACACAGATGGTGCAGGCCCAGCAAATCCTTCCCCTCTCACCTCAGGTTCTATTGTTCTGTTCACAGAACCTAACCCTGGGATGGCCTCCACAGACACAGACATCGCCATCATTGCAGGTGAGCTGTCCGGGGAATTGGGAGAGTGAAAGGGAACACCCAGATTCTCATACAGTTGGGAGTGAAAGACCAGCTACTCCTTCACGGGAAGCTATGACTGTGGACTGGAAGAGTCTGTACCTGTAAAATAATGTCTCACACGGCATACTGTAGGTGAGAGTGAGGAGACGAAGTGATAAGACCACACAGGTCAGGACCACAGACCCACCGAAATTCAAAGGCTTCATAAGGAGACACGGGGCTGACACTGGAAGGCTGAGTGGACTGGCAGGCCTCCCTTCTTCCTTCGTGTCTCTCATCCAACACTGCTCCTGGCCTGGGGCTCTCCATCCTAAAAGAAATCTAACCCTACCCTCACCATTCCTCCAGCCCAGTACCGTGATCCTAAACTTTCAGGAAAGGCTAAATTTAGGAGCATAGCTTGCTGATTTCTTCCTTGAGAGACATTTCTTGCTGGTTCATTATGAACTCAAAGAGCTACTACCATTAGAGAAATAAGAGCAGATAATTAAAGTTGCCTCATCAATTCTATTTGTCCAGATATTCTGCAACTCACTGGACCCTTGAAATTTTCATTCTCTTAGACAGTATTATAAATGTAACACTGAAAGAAGTGTTCCCCTGAAGGCAGTAGGAAGTTTGAAATCAGCCTACAAAGGTGGGATTTTGGAATAATTTTAGTGCCTCCCCCACCCATCACTGCCCCATATTCTCCAACAGCTCCTCCCTGATAAACCCATACTCAAAGAAAAGACAGAGGAGCCTGTTCTGGGGCTTCAGAAAAATGCTTCAACTTGAATGCCCTCCCTTATAAGAATGCCATCCTTAACCACAAAATGTCCTTCTCTACCCCTCAGCCCTAAGTGCTGACTCCCAGAGCCAAGCCCCCAGACCTCACCTCTTGACCACACCTACCAACTCATCAATTTGCCCCCATCAGTCCTTTATTTGAACCTCCCCTATCCATTTCCCACCAAATTCACACACCTGTCACCACCACCCCCACACCCAAGGTAAAACCAGCTAAGCCCAGTTTCCCATACTATTCTGGTTTTAGCACATGAACTCTTAGACCACAGGGAATCCTGTGCCTGGGAAGCCACTTGGGACAGACTCTCTTAGTTCTAAAACTGTAAGTGCTGAGTCCTGTGAACCCTTCCATTTTAGGCAAATCTACACTACAAATGTGGGCTCTGCAAAGGCTGCCATACAGGTCTCTCTCACTCCTCAGTAGCCAGTGGGTGCAGGCAGCCAGGGAACAGTTTCAGGAGACTGTTGAGTGAAGATAGGGGAGAACAAAGAGAGCCAGGGAGAAGGGGAGGGAAGGGATACGTAGAGATGGGAAAAGATGAGGGGATGCACACTGGGTAGGGATAAGAGAGAGAAATGAACCATCCCTTCCAGCTGTTTGTTATAGTATCACATCTGTCCTGACACAACCCTGTGGGTCTGGGCTCCCATCCTAAGGCACCTACCCCAGACAGAGCCACGCATTTCCCACCTGCAGGTGTGATCGCCGCTGTGGCCTTCGTCTTGATCTGCCTCCTCATCGTCATGCTGCACTACATGTACCGGCACAAGGGCACATACCACACCAACGAGGCCAAGGGCACGGAGTTCGCTGAGAGTGCTGATGCAGCCCTGCAGGGTGACCCAGCCCTCCAGGAAGCCGGTGACAGCAGCAGAAAGGAATACTTTATCTGAGGGACACCAGCCCTAACTTCCCCCTCACCTCCTCCAACTCCACAGGGGGATATGTACCCCATCCCCCCACCCTGCCACCTACACTACCAAGTAGACAACAGCATCCCAAGATATGTGTGCTGCCTGGGAACACAAGGTGCCAGCCCAGGCCAGGAGGAGTCGAGGAGGAATCAGCCAGGAGGGGCCTCTCCCAGGGGCCCAGGATGCAACAGTCACTGGAGAGCAGCCTTTGTTCTCACAGAGAAAGCCAGGGTCAGTGCTTTGCATAAAAAGTACCAAAAGTACTTTGCCACTGGCATGGTGGGACACCCTTACAGGGTGTGAGCTGGGGTGGGCTTGGGAACCAGGAAGCAAGTCCATGAGTCATCCACAGGCTGACTGGGGCTCAGAGCTCAAATGTCAGTCCTTGACATTTGTGGGGAACAGCAGGTGTCTGAGCTAAAAGGCACCACTGTCTTCCATTGATCCAGCTCTAAATGATTGGAAATAAATTTGAAATGTAACCAAGCATTCCGAGTCAGGAGGCATTATTGCCATTGTCTGGGGAAAGATCAGCACCTGGGCTGACTGTTTCCAGGTGTATTTGTTTGTCCTCACTAGAGTGTGTGTGTTAAGAAGGCTGAGTGGCACCTTCAGCTCCATGAACCAGACCTCAGAAAGCAGACAGTGAAGAAGGCTCCTAGGTCTGCCAGAGGAGCAGGAGGGGCCAAAACCACCTTTTCTTTCCCTGCATAGAAACCAGTCTCCAGATATCAATATGAGAGATAGAGCATCCCTCTAGGATGACTGTCACAGTGGCTGGGGTTAGACCCTTGCTGGAGTGTTGATTTTCTCCAGCACAGTAGCAGAAAAAAAGTGGTCTTGTTAACAGATACAAGTGGGCCCCCATCCTTCCTCTGATAACTGTTAGTGATGCTAGAACCCAGTGACCAGAGCACACATTGTAGGGTCCACTCCTTAGGTATGGGCCCTGGCTCCCTCTTTACTGATCCTGGGGCTTTGGGCTTGACTGCTCTGGCCCCAGTGAGCTCATCTCTTGAGTGCCCATGGCTCTATGATACTGCCACCTGGGTATGGTGGCAAGGACAGTTTCTACATGCCCAGCACTGTCTTTCACAACATCAGTACCAGTGGTGGATACAGGGAGTGTATGTAAGTCAAAAAAGGCTCCACATTTACCATTTCAAAATGTTTCCTGAGAAGTGACCATAATATAGAATGAAATTGCTGACCAATAATAAAATCTCAGCCATCACACTAAGCCATCAGTTCCAAGATCAGATAGCAACCTGGGCTGCCAGGAGCTTCCAGAGCTCAAGGATCTGGAGTCTGCACCATCTTTACCAGAGGGTCAATGTCACTCTGCCTGCAGGCTAATGGAATCCAAGCTTATAGAGGAAAGGCCAACCTGAGGAGGAGCTGGAAGTCACAGCACTGTCATGAGGTAGAAGAGCTAGAGATGGAAGGAACTTGGTAGAAGTTTCCATGGGTGACCCAAGCTTGCCGTCCCTATACATTTTTCATCTACCAGAGGTTTGATTATATCCATCTGTCCCAAATTGTGATCTAAAGAATACCAGTGTGTCAAAAAGGTGATGGAAACCTCAAACAAAATGTGTATTCCCTATATAAACCAGAGGAAAAAAAGGCATCTTAAGCAAAGCTAAGCCAAGACTTCTAAGCATTTTTATTTTCCTAAAAGTGTCCTAGAGAGAAAGAGAACAGTAGGGCATTTTCTAAATATAATTGGCAAAGTCCCCCTTTCTTCTCAGAAAAACTGGTAAAAACTTTTAGACCAAAAGTTCCTGGGTTCTAGTGTTTGGGAAACACTAAAAGACTTCTTGCATCCCTTACTGTGCTGATATCACTCCAGATTTTTTAAACTAAGCAGATGTACAGCCAAGTCCTTCAGGGTTGTGAGCACAGATCACTATCCAGTGGAAACAGAGGCCCCCTGAATGCACACGGAGACAGACCAGTGAGCCCAGAGCCCTGGGCATTCCTGAGAGTTGGTACCAGTGTGGAGAGTAACTCTTGCCCCTCCTCATTTCTTCCTCCCTCTTGGACAGACTGTGATCTCTACTTCCACCTCCCTGCCTGCCTAGTATTCTGGAAATTGCACTGAAACAGAACCAGCTCCCAGCCAATAGGGTCCCAAAGTCCAGCCAGAATCAGCTGCAGTGGTGACGGGGCTAGGTCCTCTGCAGTGACCCAATGCAGAGGCCAGCCAGGAGGGAGCTGTCACAGGCTGGCCTCACGGCCAGCCCACTACACCAGTGAGCTCAGACTTAGTGAGGGCAGAGCACTCTGCAGGTCACACATGTGCATCCTGTACATGCTGATGTGCAGGTCAGGGAGCACTTTCTTTGTCTTGGGTCTTCTCACACCAGTGCACTCAAGTCCTTATGCAGAAGGCCTGCAATAAAGGTTGACAGGGTAAATAAGCACTTTAGGCACAAAGGGTTCCCAGACCCAACCCCACAGTATATGTGGAAGGGTGAGGAGAGTTCCCCACAACCCCAAGCAGCATCATTTTCTACAGATTTTCAGTATTCTAAGGCCATCCTCCTGCCTCCATATACCATTCACTAGCCCAGGCTGGTACAAGTGCTTTGGGTCAAATATTCCCAGCCTCCTTCAGGCTTGATTTGATTTGCTCACAGAATTTAAAAAAAAAAAAAAAAAAATTCACTAAGTAACTAATTTGGTGCAGGGCTTCATGCTCTCTAGGCAAATCACTCACCTCAAACCTCCCCCTGCTTGCCCAATTAGAAGCTCTCCAAACCCCCCTCTCTCTTTTGGGGTTTTCTATGTCATTATATAGGGGTGAATGATTAAACAATTGATATTGACCATTAAACTCAACTTCCAACTCCACTCCTGTCCCCAGAGTTCCAGGAGTAGAAAGTTCCAAATCTCTAATAAAGAGGTTAGATCCCCCTGGCAACCAGTCCCCAGCCTTCAATGTTTCCAAAACTCACCTCATTCACATAACAAAAGAACTTATATTGCTCTCTAACTCAGGAAATTCAAAAGCTTTTGGTAACTGTGAGCCAGAAACTGTGAATGAAGACCTAGTAAGAAACATGTATTTTGATCATTTGAGTGACTTCTATTATATTTATTTTTATATTTCATATAAATCACAATATGACAGCAAATCTCAAAAAATTGTTAGTGAGAAAGGAGGGAAGTTAAGAGGAAAGGTGATAAAAAGAGAGAGGAGGGATAGGAAGACTAGAAAAATAGGACAAAGAGCAAGTACACTATGGATGAAATCCTAGCTTCTTTTCACATGGCTCTTCCTTTTACCCTCACAGTAGTATCAGACCTGCAGACACTAAGGCTCTGTAGAGATTGTGGGAAAAGTGAAGGGCTCTCTAGTGGGCACACAGCTTCCAATGGTGGAGAGAGCAGTAGAACCCAGGCCTGTAACCAGAGAGTGGGAGACAGAGGCATCTCTTTCCTCCAACAGCTGTGGCAAGTCCACAGGAACTCTTTATGGGGGTCACAGGTTTAGAGAACCAAGGACAAGTCCCTGTACTGGGATTTGGGCTGGATCACTGCAGCTTGACACCTATGCCAGCAATGATTTGGGTTTCTGTGCCCATATGCTGATCCCTGGTGAGGAATAGCCTGGGCAGCTCTGAGTGGTCGGAGCTGGTGACCAGTGGAGCTCTGCACTGTGGAGAAGAGTGGGATGATTAGCAGCATGAAGATGGAAGGTCATCAAGTATGGTGAACATCACCCTACCTCAAGTACTTGAAACTTGACACTCAAAGTTATCAATGAAGAAAATGATCAGTTGGATGATAGCCTCAGACCTCCATACAAATACTTTTTGGATAATGTACAGTTTTAAAAACTGTTCAACTCCAAAATGAGAATATTTAGTAACAGCATTTCAGACAGACAAAGTCGTGTACATGGAAGGGGGGATGTGGATGGGTGTGGGTGTGGATGTGACTGAGGATATAGCTGCAATCTACTAACATATATTAGGTATCTGCCTAAGTGTGCAACTGACTAGCTGACTCTAGGAGTGTGCATGGAAGGTGTGTGTTTGTGTGTGTGTGTGTGTATGTGTGTGTGTGACTAAGGATATAGTTGCAATCCACTAACATGCTTTAGGTAGCTGCCTACGTGTGGGACTCAATAGCTGACTCTGGCAGTCCCACTTGGAGGGATTGGTGACTTGCCGGAGAAGATAAATGTCTAGATTTTTGTGGTCTTTGGGTATTACAGATGCTGTAGGAGAAGCAATCCAGATCAATGTTGAACCCAAAGATTGGAGAGGCACATTCCACCTAGAGACTGAGCTGGAATTAGGAAAGGAAAGGGAAACTTCAGTCATTGTACAGCAGATGGAGGCTAGGCATGGGGCATCCTGCGCCCTGGGCAAGGAAGCTTGGATTTTGTTCCAGTTGTAATAGTTTAACCATTGATGGCATAACTAGCCACACTGAGTCTCAGCAATGAGGATATGGTAGTGGTCAAGTTAAACAGGACACCAGATGAAAACATACTGAAGAGATGTATGAGGGAGACTTTTGGAGGTTCATGAAGGTTTGGATGCTGCTCACCATGCTGGAGATACCCCTTGTCCTGGACATTACTCCAACTGGCCTGTTGTTTCATCTGGATTTTCCAGGACACAACCTATCCTGCCTGAGAAGTAGATCTCAGCGTTCAACAGCAGAAAGAGCAGTAAGCCAGGGCTTCAAGCCAACTGCTAAGTAAATATTCAAGAACTTTTTCTTCAGTGGAAGAAACTCCTGATAACTTTGTCTTGTTTATGTTCCTTTGAAGGACAGGCTGCTCATTTTCCTTCCATTCCTTGTCTGAGCATTTTTATCATAGTGGCAATGGGGATGATGTCTGCTGGTCGTGTCATATATGGAATTTTAGGACTTGATTACTTGCTATTGAACATGTCAACAAGATGCTACAAAAAGAAAACAATTCTGGAATTGGACAGAGTTGAACAAAAACCTTCCCTATGGCACTAACTAGCTCTCTGAGGTAGGAAGAATTGTTTAACTTCTCTACACTCCAGTCTTCTCATCAGAAAAATGAAAAAGAACAAACATGAATTGAGGGTGTTTTGAATAATAAATTCCATAAGAACATAAGCCTGTCAAGAACTGGGAAAGCTCTGAGATTTTTATCTACTTGCAAATTAACGTCAGTTGATGCAAGTCCGTGGATGCTGAGGAAAGATATGAGAATTCCATGGACATGCATAGTCCAGCAAGACTTGAAACACTGGAACATAAGCATATTTGTGTGAGTTCTCCTTGTCCCCAAGTCCCATGTGGGCAGTGCACATGTTCCCCAAGGGAGACTTCCCCACTCAGTGGGTTTAGTTCCACAAGAGAAACCCTAAACTAAGAATAATGGAAGTAAACACATTTCCCCTCTCCTCCAGAGCGAGGCGCTATTTCCATCTTCCATGTTTGATTGCTATGCAAACATACTAGGATAGCCCAAAACAGCCCAACAGTGCTCTAGAAGTACTTGTTAGTTAAAACTGCACACCCATGAAATCCTAGTAATGCTCTAAACAACTGGCTCAGCTATTCCCCTTCAAGATTCCCCAGGCTTTCATGAACAGATCAGAAAGCATGTTATTCTTTGAGGCATGAGGGGGAATTTAAAGTAGAAAACTTTTTCCCTCTGCTAGTAGAAAAGAGACATGGCTGCAGGTTTGGTTGTTTTTATCAGCATTTTGTCACAAGAACCCTGTGGGAATGCCGTAGCTCATGCATGAACTCAAAATGCAGAGCCTGGGATGTGAGGCTAGACAGGCTCTGCCAGCCTCCATTCCTAGGCCATCCAGTAATCAGAGGTCTTTCTTGACAACATCAGAGACCTCCAAATGTCTATGCAAACCTCCCAATCTTGAACTTCAAAACAAACACTTTGACCATGATTCATTGTTACATAACTAAAAGTATTATTTATTTTCTCTTCAAGTCAAAAAGTGCTTAGAAAGAAACTCTATCTTCAGCTCTGTGGAGATAGAGCAGTCTCAGGCTGGCTGGCATAGTTCCTCAGGGGCACCACACCCTTCCTCCAGGAAAGGACCATTTCCTTCACATCTGTTGTTCATCAGACATTGTCTTCTAACAGTATGTTGAGTGAAAATAAAAGAGAAAGATTATTTTATGAGAGTAAGGATAAGATCCAGGTTAACAGTTCAGAGGCAGTTCTGAGGTGTGTTTCTCTAAGGTCAGGGTAGAGAGGAATATAGGGTCAAGCAGAGAAGTGGATGAAGTTTGAGTCACTCCCGAAACTTTTGGGTGGGGTTTGAAATCCATTCTTCTTCCTGTGATTGGTTGAAAAGAATCTTCTGCCAGATAGCTGCAGTACATGATCTGTCCTGACAACCAGAAAATGGTCTCCTGCTTCTTTCACAGTCACCATTCACTACATTAGTCTGTCTCCACAGCTCGCTGGCAGTCTCTGGGTGGCAGTCAGAGACAAGTTGAATCTGCTTGACTCTGCTGGGTTCCAAAGGCAGTAAGTGGATTCATTAGGACAAGATGATCACGAGCACTCACATCATCATCCAGCAACTGCTGCACCTTCCCTCATTCACCAAGCATCCTCTGGCTTCTTACTATGTGTGGACACAAGATCCAGAATACAGAGGAGAACAAGACCCACCAACATCTTGGAAGACACTCACTATAATAGGAAATGTGTTACAACAACTTAGGTCGCAAAGGGTCCACAGTGTAAGAAGCTGAAAATCCTAAGGGAGGGCAGGGAAGGATTCTTGGAGGAGGAATTTTGAAAGAGATAACCAGATTCACGCATGAGAAAGTCTGAGAACTGGAGCTGAGTTCAGCTGAGGTGAAACTTCAAGTATGCAGCTTTTCCTAGAATGTGAGGCCTGTGTGGAGGTGAACAGGGGTGACGCTGGACCCAGAGACTGCAAAGAGCCAGATAACAAGGTCTAGAAACCAGACTGTAGAGCTGGGTGTTGCCTCCTAAGTGTGGAGAGCCTCTGGGAGAACTAAAGGCAAGAAACAGGATACAGATACGGCTAGATCAGCACATCACTTGGAAGATGATTTGAGGATGAATAAGAGGGGTTCTCTAGAGAGAAAGCCAGCTGAGAAATTGTTGAGAAAATAGGAAAAAGTACCTTATAACAGTCCCCTTGGAATGAAGGCAAAATCCTCTTTGATATAATTGTGAAGTTACAAATCCCTCTGCTGCACACATTTTTTCCTGGCAACACAGCACCTCAACAGTAGAGGGTACTGGTGAAAGTCCACCCAATCCTGAGTGGGCTCTGCTAACCAGTGATTTCACACTCCACTGAAGCAATGCTCTCCCCACCCCCTCATTAGCCCCCCCACACTCAGACGTGGAGCCAACAGAATGAACATGTGGGCACCTTGCCATTGGTTTGTCGCTATCTGAAGACAGAAGATGGTACAGAGCAGAAGTAGGAGGCTCCTTTCTCGGACCCTTGACTTTCTCACTAGTAAGGAAGGGGTGAAAAGTCCCATCCTGCTTTCCTCACAAAACTTAAAATGAGCCACTGCCAAAAAAGTCTCATTTCCCTCCGGTAAATAGCCTGTTAAAATATACCATAAGAAAGATATTTTTGGTTGTTTATATGGAGGGTTCCCTCCACACTCCCAAAGATAGACATGTTTGATTTTAAAAAGAGGAGGCAGGGCTGGAGAATTTAAAGCAGTCCAGCTGAGTTGGAATTCTTGGCAGTTAATGGCAACTACCCCCCAGGGAGGTAAAAGGAAGTTCTCTGATTTGTTTATTCTACCTACTATTTAATCACCTGCTAATGATTTTAAAAGGAAAGAATGTACAGCTGCATTACTATAAAGGGAATATATGTGTGTGCATGTATTATACATACAAGTGTCATTCTTAGCCTATTAAAACCTAAAAGGCACTTATTCAAAGCAAGAAAATGCCCAAAGGGTGCACAGCGGAGAGTGTGGACCTGCATGTGACTTCTCAGGCAGTTCATTGGAGGAATGCCAAGAATCATCACTGTTCATTTTCTTTGACCCAGAAATTCTACTTCTAGGACTCTATCCTGAGAAAATATACTGAAACACCATCCAAAATATCAGTTTCAAAAAGATTCATAATAGTTCTATTTACAGTAAGGAAACTACAGAACTGTTTTAAGTGTTTACCATTAGAGTACTATGAAGAGAATTACGATGCAGACATGCAATTAGATATTCTGTTGCAATAAAATGACATTACAAAAAATCTTGAATAAGTTGGGGAAATGTTTATAGTATTATGTTAAATGAAAACATTCAAATATACAATATACCCAGTGCAAACTCAGGCATGCCTAAAAGACACAGAAAGGATTGGAAAGCTACATGATACTTACAGTCACAATTGAAGGCTCTAAAATCACTGGGAAAAGTTTCCACAGGAATCACAGATGTCTCTGTCAAATGCCTCAGTCTTTGGAGGCTGCTCATAAGGAGCTGTGGTGTGGTGTCTGTCTCTTTGCCTTCAGCATGAGGCACCTCCCCTGCTGTCTACCTCTCATCAAAGGTGCAACATTGCCAGGCCATTGAGACCCTGAGAGTGCAAGTCAGGCATCTCCATCTTGTCCCTCTTACTCTGTAGAGGACTTGCACTCCTGACCCAGAGGCTTTTCATCAGACATTAGCAAGTATGAACCATTATCTTCTGATACCTTTCTCCTATCAAGTTCTTTGCCAAATGGTCCAAAATAGCATAGAATAAATAAGCATCACCTAAGAGTTGACACTGCGAAATGTGAAGGATATTAGAGTCCACCTCCTTCCATGCTCTGGGATTGCAAATTCTGGTAACATTCTGCCAGTCTGTCCAGAAAGGGAGATCTTTAGAATCGAACAGAGAGAGAGAGTACACCATCATGAGTATTGTCCAAAGTTTAAAAAAAAAAAAAAAAGCAAAACTGTGATCAGACTTACATCCACTTCACCACTTGATAAACATACTGTGTGGTTTTATAAACTGGGTGTGGGGTTAGGGACATAGGACAAAGTCATGAAGTTCCAGCTGCCAGAAGCAAAATGCAGCCTTTGCACTGACCAGATAGGAAGACAGAAGATAGATTGGGGTAAATGTATCCTGGCAGAACACAATGCATTTAAGGTGAGCTATAACATTTCCAAGTTTGCTGAGATCTTACTGTGTACCAGGTAGAACCTATTGGCTCATTTAATTCTCACAACAATCTTCAAGGTAGTCATTATTTATTCTCCATTTCACAGATAAGGAAACAAACATATTAGGAGATACATTTGGGTTTCTTAGCACAGCCTGGCATGGTAGAACCAAGATTTGAACCCAGATTCAACCTCCAATCTAATCTCCACACAATTTTTCCTAGAAATTGCTAGTTCTAAAATGAAAGAGTTGCCCTGAGTTCCTGAGGTTATGTGCCTACAAGGCTGCTCTAAGAGTACCCAAACTCTGAGTCAGCCAGAATACATCTCTGCAGTATCACCATCTGCTGAGCTGGCGTTTAATCCAACCAGACATGTAAGTGCAGTCTCAGAATGTATCATCTCCTCCACCCAGACATCGGTTCCTTCAGGATCCCCCTGCTTTACTAGGGATGTCTGCATGGGATAGGATAGCAGAGGAGGGAAAAGGACTTCCAAAAGCACCCTATCCAGATGCAGACCCTCGGTCTTCAAGACAGCAGCAATCTTTGAGGAACAGTATTGCACTGTAACTGAGTAAGAGAGCTTTTGTGGGTCATAATAAAACAGAAGTTACGGTACCCTACGAAGGAAAATCACCTCCTATGCACCATGAGAGTCAAGTCACAGAGCTTGTGTGATGAATTCCCACAAGGTAGGGTATATACACAAAGTTCACAACTGCATTACAGAGTACATCTCCGCAGAAGGGGAAGGATTATTGCAGTCCAAGAAATGGGGACAGCTGGGAGGGAGGGAGGGAGGAGCAAAGTGATATTTATTGGATGTGGAACAAAAGAAAGAGGGGAAACATGAGCGAGAGATCCATGGGGAGAGGAGTCTGCTCCTAGTGCTTGCTGTTTGGTTCTGGTACATGACCTATTTAGCAGAGAGTGTGCCAGTCATTATCCTGAATTTATAGTGGATTATATGGTACATTTTAAATTTTAGGTCTCTCCTTCTATCCCAACTTTCTGGTTCTTGCCTAAACCCTTTCTCCTGGTTCTTCCCAGTATATGCTTTTGACTTATTTTGGTGCTTCCATACCTCAGCTGCTCAGTTTTGCGCCATGCCTATTTTGACTTATGTGTGGGGTAATTTTCAGGGTTTGATTGGAAATATGTTATTTGAAATCCATTCTTCTCTCTTTCTATACCAACTAAAGATAGATTTATATTTAATTTAATTAAGAATCTACTTTCTTTGCCTTTCTGTATGCAAATGGCTAGGCCATTAGATTGGGGAAGATGAGTTTTCCCCTTAACATTTTGTGGTGCCTTGGCTTTGTATGGTTTCAATGAGATATGTCATAATGTAGACAACAAGAAGCAGTAAGAAAGAATATGGATTAAACGTGAAAGCATCAACAATGATTTTTACAAAAAAAGTCTCAACAAAATAAAAAAGACATCATAAAACTGAAATAATACTTTCTAAGAGAAAATAAAGAAAATTATCAACTGCTAATATTTTCTATGAGAACTCACTTGGGGTAAACACCTTGGTTCTGGTAAAACAGCTATGTGGTTGATAACTGTGCCCAGAAGAGTTAGGACCAACTACAAACTAATGTGGTCTGGAAAATATTTTTTGTGTTATCTTTCTTCTTTTCCTTAGTAAAAAAACAAGTCTTTTATTCTTATATTTTGAAAAGGACTTGTAGAATGGTGTAATCAACAAAATTAACTTTCAAAAGTATAACAGAGGGAATTTAGAGGAAAAAAACTCTCACTAAAGGAAATTCTAAAGTAATCCTGAAAAAGAAATAGAGGAAAGAATCCCAACTGGAAAGAGCAAGCCAAAAGTAAAAGAGGAGACAATTTTTTTTAATTGGTAAATATACAAGCAAATCTTAAAAATTTTGACTTTATAAAACAATAGTAATATGAAAATAGAAATATACTCTAAGTGAAGTATTAGACAAAACCACCATCTCTAAAATGGCAATTAAAATTAAAATATTCTTGGGTTTTGTATTGTTTGGGGAAATGACAATGATATCAATTAAATTTGACTTTGATAAGTTAAAGAAAATAGAAAAATAAGAAAATGGAAAAATGTATAAATTCTAAACTAGAGGTATAAATAGAGCCTGTGGAAAAAATATTTCAATGATACAAAAAAAAAAACCAGAATAGACATGGAAAAGAGTAGACAGAAAGTAAAAAGTAGATTTCTGCAAATAATTCAGTTATTTCTGAAATATGGTAAGTGAAACATTTGTTAATTTTTAAGTAGATTGTCAAAATAGAAAAGTAAACAAAGTTTACAAGAAACAAATCTGAAATATACACATAAAGTAGAGCAATAAAGACAAAGGCCAAGTAAATACTGATTATAACAATAGCTGGCATAAATTATAGTTATGTGCATCTAAAATTATGATCACTCAGGCTAATGGTCACACTGGGACCTACTGGCCAGCTAGACCCAGCCTGAATCTCTCCACCAGCAGGCCAAACCTGGCATCAGCTAGGGGCCTCCAGAGTTATCAGCTAACCCAAACCTATGTCAGACTGGGGGCTCAGTCTGGATCTGGCCAGTGGACCAGACCAGTCCTCAGACTTGAGGTACCTGGCATCCATGAACAGACCAGATTCAACCTCCTCCCAGGGCCCCAGAGGTCAATCAGCTGGCCAAAACATCGTTCATCCTGGAGGTTGAGTCTGCAGCCCACCAACCAGCCAAACCCAGACTCAGAGAAAGGATCCTGACCTCCACATGTAGGCCAGACTGGGACAAGTATAGCCTGGGATCCCCTGAGTTGACCAGCTGGCTCAATTCTCACTCAGCTTAGAAGATAAGCCAGAGGCCTTTGGGTTGACCAGTACCAGCCTCAGCTTCAATATCCCAGGCATCACTACAGCACTAGCCATTGGCCACAGTCAGGGGTTGACAGGGTCAACCAGCTGGTCTGAAAATCACTCAGACTAGTGGTTCAGCCAGGGACTAATTTTCCAGCCAGACCTAGACTGTGCATTGAGGGTCCTAGTCTACAAAAGCAGGTTGGACCTGGCCACATCCTGGGGACTATGGAGTTGACCAGCTGGCCCAAATATCACTCACCCTGGAGGTTCAGCTAGTGGTAAAGCATCTGGCCAAAGCCAACCTCAGCACAGATGCTGCCAATACATCAGCCTGGGGACCCCATTGTCAACCAGCTGCAGGCTAAGCCTGATTGTAGTAGCTACAGGTATGCAGCTGGAGCCTAACTTGGGTCACTTGGATAGAGAGCTCTGGAAACTCTGGCCAGAGCCTGGCCAGATATGGGCAGTGGAGGGAGCCTGCAAGCTGCCCAACCCCAAGCCTAAGTTGGTGGACCTTGAAGGATGGTCCTGGATGCCTGGGGCTGGATTTCCTGGGGCCTGCTGCTGGAACTTGAAGGGCAAGTTTTCCTAGAGGAGGTGACCTGCTGTCAGAACCCGAGACTCTGTTTCCCCAGACTCTGGTTCCCCAGCCAAGTGAGAAGAGAGCACAGGGATCAGAAGGGTGCAACCTGAAGTAGAGAGGAGGTGAGCAGGAAGCATGCAGAGCTGGCCTGTAGGGCCTGGGATGCTATGGTAAGCTCCAGGTGCCTAGGGCTTTTCGGCCTTTCAGAGGCAGGCAGGCTTCTGATCTACCAAGACCAAGCTTTTCTGGATGCTGAGGGGGCTTGCTAGTCAACCGCAGGTTCCAAGGGCTGGTGGAAGGGAGCCTGTGGATGCCAGAGAGAATGCCCAAGGCTGAAACCCACTCCCCTGGGTGATCCCTCTGGGCTAGTCCCAGAGGTTGCTCTGCTCCCTGGATTCCTTCCCACTGTAGAGGCAGCCTTGCCAAGTGGTTCAGGGACCTGCAGGTTAATTGCTGCTTTCAAGGATGGCAGGAGAGAGCCAGAGGCGGCCAAGGGTATGTGGCTGTAGCTGACCCCAGGTCAATTGCTCAGGGCTAGTACCAGGGTGCACTCAGCTCCCTGGGTTCACTCTGGAGCTCAGCCTGTAGGCTCAATCTGACTGCATTGTGCTCCACTGGAGCCCTCCCTTCAAGGCAGCTTGGGCAAGGGACACTGGAGCCATGGGCAGGAACCTAGTGGCTATGGGCAGTGGGAGGGATCCTGCAGGCCACCCACCCCTGAGCCAAAATCATTGAACTACCCAAGCTGACCCTGGGCATGCTGGACTGGGTTCCTGGGGCCCTGTTCCAGAGTGTGCAAGCACAGTTTTCCAAGCATAGAGAGGTGGCTGCCACACCACTGCTCCCCAGCCTGTTGGGCATGGAATCCAGTGCACAAGGGGCCCCTCCCAGAGTGGAGGGGAGTGGGCATCAGGCAGAATTGGCCTTGAGAGCCGGGGAGCCTGCTGGAAACCCCAGGTAGATGGGATCCCTGACTGGGGTTGAATAGTAGGGGGCATCAACAGCTGCCTGTCTAAGCCTGGCCACAAATGGGAGGTGGAAAAGGGTGGGTTTGCTTTGAACTGCTTCTAGACTTTGAAGGCAAGGTTTCTGAGAAGGGTAGCAGACTCCCAGAGCCCTGACTCCCTGCTCTGCTGGATAGGGAGTCTGGCAGTTCAGGGGCCAGAAGCCCCCCTGCAGAGCAAAGGGGAGTGTTCATCAGGAAGATCTGATCTCTAGGGTGTCAGAGCCTTAGGCAAGCAACAGCTACCTAGGGCACCTTGGCCCCCTGTGGAGGCAGCCTGCTGGTGGGTGGGATTGGCTATGCCTGGGTGCTGGTCTACCCTGCTTCTAAGAGGTGGTGAGAGAGATTGGGGGAGACCTGGGGAGAATGCCTGGGGCTGAAGCCAACTCCCAGGGCAATTCCTCGATGCTAGTCCTGGCACTTCCAGCTTTGCTCTGGAGCTCATCCCAAGGGCTGAGCATGAATGTAGTGGCTGAGGCTGGAGCCCTGACTCCAGGGTCAGGCAGGGAGGCCTGTAAGCACCTGCAGGAGCATGGCCAACTGTAGGCAGTAGAAGGGAGCCTGCAGACCACCCAACCCTCTTCCAAAGTTTGTGGAACAAGCAGGCTACCACCAGGTGCCCAGGACTGGGTTTGCTGCCACCAGCTGAGGGAATTTGAAGGGTAAGTTTTCCAAGGTTAACAAGCTGGCTCCCAGAACCCTGGCTCCCAAGTCTGGTGGGACATGCTGCCTGGGGGAGGCATGCTGCCTGGGGGACCATTCAACATGGAGCAGAGGGGGGTATGTAACAAGAAAAGCTTGCCTCCAGAGCCTGGGTGCGTGAGGGCATAACTGCTGCTCGGGGCACCTTGGCCCACTCTGAAGGCAGACTGCTGGTTGACCAGGACCAGCCATTCCTTGTTGCTGCTGGTCTATACCTGCTTTGAGGACTGGTAGGTGTGAGCAGTGGAGGCCCAAGGCTGAAGCGTACAGGGCTCAGGAGCTCAGCTCACAGAATGAGCCTGCTAATAGTGGTCACAACTGGAGCCCTGACTTCAGGGTCAGGTGGTAGGGAGATTAGTAGGCTCTCTAGCCCTAGTCTGGCCAAAACTGGACAATGCAAGATCACCCACATGATGCCTACCAACGAGCCAAAGTAGGCGGAACAGGAAGGCTGCCCCCAGGTATCCAGGGCTGGGTTTGCTGCTGCCAGCTGTTGGACTTTGAAGGGCAAGGTTTCCAAGAGGAGCGAGCCAGCTCGTGGAGGCTTGGTTCCCTGGTCTGGTGGGGAGTGAGTCCAACAGCATTGGGTCAGGGGGACACTCCAGCATGAAGGGGAGGAGAGAGGGCAGTGGCAGAGCCAGTCTCTAAGTCCTGGGAGCCTTAAGTGAGAACCAGCTACATGGGGAACTTTGGCCCACTGTGGAGAAGACCATATGGTCAATGAGGACCAATAGTCCCTTGGTGATGCTGGAAGAACTATGGTTTCCAGTACTGGTGGGAGGAAGTGGGTGAAGCCTGGGGAGAGTGCCCAGGTCTAAAGCCTAACCCACTGGGCAACCACTGGGGATTACTAGTGGGACCTCAGGCTTTGCTCTGGAGTTCAGCTCACAAGGATGAACCTTTTGTAGTGGCCACGGCTGGAGCCCTGATTCTGGGATTGGGTGGTAGGGAGCTGGAAGGCACAGGTCCAGGCTTGGCCAAAAGTGGGTGGTGGAAGATAGCCCACAGAGCACCCATCCATGAGCCAAAGTCACTGTAACTGGCAGGCTGCTCCCAGCACTCTAGGCTGGGTTTCCTGCTACCAGCTACTGGAATTGGAAGGGCAATGTTTTTTACTGGTGAAAGTCAGCTCCTGGAGCTCTGGCTTCCTGGGCTGGTGAGTGGGGAACCCTGCAACCCAGAAGCCATAGGGCCTCTCCTGCACAGAGCAAAGAGGAGTAGACAGCAGGTAGTTCCAGCTTCTAGGGCTTGGGAGCCTTATGCAAGCACTGGCTACCTGGGGCACCTTGTCCTGCTGTGGAGGTGGCCTGCTGGTGGATGGAGCCTGGCCATCCCTGGGTGCTGCTTCCGAGGGCTGGTGGGAAGGAGCAGAGGAGACCTGGGGAGAGTGGCCAGGGCTGAAACCAATCCAAAGGGGGATTCCCTCAGGGCTATTCCAATAACTCAGACTTTGTTTCTGAACTCAGCTCTCAGGACCTGATTGTAGTGGCCACAGCTGGAGCCCTGATTCTGGGGTCAGGTGGTAGGGGAACCTGTCAGCCGCTGCCCGAGCCTGGCCAGATATAGGCTGTAGAAGAGAAACCAAAGGCTACCCATTCTGTCACCAAAATTGGTAGAACAGGCAGGCTCCCTCTGGGGGCCTGGGGCTGGGTTTGCTGCTGGACTTTGAAGGGCAAGGTTTCCAAGAGGAGGGAGCACCCATCAAGGTCTGTTTCAAGTAGACCAGAGTGCTGCCTGCCTCTACCCTACATTAGGGAGGGTTCACCTCCTTAGGGAAGAGCACAGCAGACTCCAGACCTGGAGGCCAGCTCTGCCTGCTGCCTGTTGCACTCTGATCCGCTCTTGGAGGGGCCCCTGGTCCTTGGGCTGCCCAGCTCCCTCCCCACCAGACCAGGGAGCCTGGGCTCTAGGAGCCAGCTTGCTCCTCTTGGAAATCTTACCTTTCAAAGTCCAGCAGTGAGCTACAGCAAACCCAGCTTAGGGCACCTAAGGGTACCCTGTCTGTTCCGCAGACCTTGGCTGAGGGGTGGGTGGCCTATAGGCTCTCCTCCACTGCCCAAAGCATGTGATTACCATGCTCCCTACCACTTGACCATGGAGTCCAGGCTCCAGCCTCTGCCATCACAATCAGGTTCAGTGTGCAGGCCTAGCTCTGGAGGTGGAGCTGCCTGGAGGTAGAGCTGCCTGAACTATCCCCAAGGGATTGTCCCTCAGGGTCAGTTTCAACCCCAGGCATACCCTGATCCCTCCCACAGGCCCTAGGAACCAGGGTTCAACTAGTAGCATCTAGGAAAGATTGGTCCCAGTCAACCAGGAGTCTGCTTCCATCACGGGCCAAGGTGCACTAGGTTGCTTGCACTGCTTGTCTAAGTCTCCCAGGCCCTGGAGGCTGGTTCTGTCCACAGTCCACTCCCCTCCACTCTGCTCCACTGCCAAGAGGGGCCCCCTTTTCCCCCTGGTTCTCCAGGAAGCCAGGTTTTGGAGTCCAGGAGCAGGTCCCCTTAGCTCAGAAAACTTGCCCATCAAGTTCTAACAGAGAGTCCCAGGAAACTCAGCCCAGGGTGCCCAGATTTAGCCTGCAAAGTCCATTGTCTTTAACTTGGGGGCGAGGCTCCCTTCTGTTGTCCATAGCTTGCCAGGTGCTGCTTAAGCCTCAGAGAGGGGATCCCCACCCAAGTATCCAGGAGTCAGGGATGAAGCAGCAGCCAATCAGGCTCAGCCCACTGGATGTGCTGGAGCAAAGCCAGGGAGCAGAGCAACCCTCAGAACTAGCCCAAAGGGATCACCCAAGGGGACAGGCTTCAGTCTGGGACTGACTGGCCAACCAGGCCCTGCTACACCCTAGAAGGCCCCAACCTCTATCAGCAGGCAGGACCCAGCCTCAGCCCAGGACCTTCAGTTTCAACCAACTGGCCAGATCCTCACTCAGTCTGAAGGCTCAGCCTGGGGCCAACTAGCCAGCCAGACCAGGATGCTGCTTCCAGCATCAGCCTAGCAGGTCCCAGCCTCCACCAGCAGGCCAGACCCATTCTCAGTCTGGGGCCCCCAGAGTTGACCAGCTGGCCCAACCCTCAGTCAGACTGGGGGTTCAACCTGGTTCTATCAGTAAGTCAAACTCAAGCTCAGTTTTGAGAGTCCCTTGGTCCACCTTCAGACCAAACCGAGTCTCAGCTTGGGACCCTAGTGTCAACCAATTGGCCAGACCCTCACTAAACCTGGAGGCTCAGTCCAGGATTGCTTGACTGGCCACACCCAACCTCAACCTCCAGGGTCCAGACCTCCACCAGCAGGCCAGAGGCAAGCTCAGCCTAAGGCCCCTAGGGTCGACCATCTGGCCCAACCCTCACTCAGCCTGGGGGTGGGGGGGGCAGCCTGGGGTTGACCAGCTGGCCAGACCCAGCCTCAGCATGAAGCTCCTGGCTTCTACCAGGAGGTTGAACCAGGCCCCAGGGGTCAAACAGCTTGCCCAACATTCACTCAGCCTGCAGGGCCAATTGACCAGCCCAGGGTCAACAAGCCAGACAGAACTGGCCTCAGCCTTGCAAGCTCTAGCCTCCACCTGCCAACTGGACCGGCTTCAGCCCAGGGTCCCTAGGGTCAATCAGCTGACCCTATCCTCACTCAGCCTGGAGGCTCAGCCTGTGACTGAATGGCCACCAGACCCAGCCTCAGTCTAGATGGTCCCAACCTCCAACAACAGGTCAAACCCAGCTTCAACCTGGGGCCCCCAGGGTCCAAAAATGGCCTGACCCTCACTCTTCCACGAGTCTCAGCCTTGGGTCAACTGGCCAGTCAGACCTGGCCTAAGCCTGCATGTTCTGGCTACCACAGCAGGTGTTCATGAACTATTTGCAGGAAATGTCCATATCAATATTAAAAGAACAAAAAGTCTCAGCTTTTTTTTTTTTTTGACTCAGCTTCTTTTAAAGCTCTGGTATCTTAGCAATTTGCAAACTATATTCTCTGATGATGTAATTAACTTATAAATCAATAACAAAGATAGTTGATATATATAATTTTCACAACTCTAAGCAGATGAAGAAATCAAATGGATATTGAAAGCATTTAAAAATTAAAGATGATGAAAGACTTCATATCAAAATGTAATATAATACTAATTTGATACATAGATGGTAATCTATAGCCTAAAATAATAATATTAGGAACAAGAGGATCTTGTTAGGAACTATAATTTAATGAACAGTGTCTAACTTAATAACAATGGACTAAATATACATAAAGGTAGAAAAATAGCATACTTACAGTGAAAGCAAAAATTAATGAAAAATAAGAAATATAATAGGAAGAAAAAACATCAACAATGGGTTTTTTGAAAAAGCCACTTTTAGACTTCAGACAAAAGTATTCAAGGAAAGTATGAGATAAAGCATGAATAAATAATTTAGAAAAAAAGCAGAACACATAGCTTTAAGTGCTACAGATATTAAAAAGGCAGTACAAAGATGTTATGAGCAGCTTTATAACAATAAAGTTGAAAATTTAGATGAAGTGTTCAATTTCTTTAAAAATATTACAAGGTCAGTGCTGAGTGGGGAAAACACAGTAATTGTGAGTGTTCCATATCTATTAAACTGGGCCAGTAGTTAAAGCCTTCCCACAGAGACCCCTGGTACAAGGGGTTCTACAAGAATTATACCAAATAGCCAAGAGATACACAGTTCCAGCTTTACTGACTCCCCCAGAGAAAGGCAATGTGCTCATAATGTAAAGCTGGCATAAACTAGAACCCAAGTTTCAGTCTCAGTGATGTAAGAAAATTAAATCATAGGCAATCTATTTTTCATGAATATAGATGTAAGGAATCTTGAAAAATGCATTAGCAAACTGAAGCCAGCAATATATGTGAAAGCTTATAGATCAAGTCTACATGATATATGCAGTTTATTCTATGAATATGAAGTTGACTGAACCCTTAAAAAAAAATCAGTGAATGAAAGTCATCTATTAACAAATCTAAGAAAAAATTCTCTACCAGATGAAGAAAAAACATTTGATAAAAGTTGGCATGTATACATTATAAAAAGTCTTAATAAATTAGAGATAGAAGGAAATTTCCTCAATCTGATCACGCAGCATCATATACAACAGTGACACATTCAAAGCATGTCCTTAAGATTAGGAATAAGTCAAATCCCACTAACATTGCTTACATGGAACATAATTCTGAAGGTCCCAGTCAGGAGAAAAAGCAAGGGAGAACTGTTGTTATAAAGACCAGACAAGAAGTACCAAAATAGTCATTACTTGCAGATAACATGACTACGGATACTAAAACCAACAAATTTACAGGTGAATTGTTGCATTAATAATCTTGGTTAGCAAGATTACTGGAAACAAGGTCAGGTTTTAGATTTTATTTCTACTTACTAACAATAACTGTTTGCAAAAATGCTGCTTTTGTAAATAACACTTAAGGTGGTCTCAAGAATAAGAATTCAACAGAATTAAATCTAACAGTTGGTGTAGATGACCTCTAGCGACAAAACTAAGCACTTGATTGAAGTACCACTATTATCTGTCTTGAGTACTATCCATTTAAAAACCCAGAAGTGGTTGAGATTTGTTTATTTCACTATGTTGTGTATTTGGTTACATAACTTGAGCTGTTGTTTCTGATAATTGGAAGAGAAAAGAGTAAGAGTAGCCAAGACAGTCCAAGAAGATAGTCTAACTTTTTTTTTTTTTTTTTTTTTTTTTGAGACTAGGTCTCCGCAGGCTCTCGTTGCCCGGGGTACCACACACTCAAGCAATTCCCAGCCTCAACTTCCCAGGTAGCTGGGATTATAGGCGCGCACCACCACATCCAGCTGTTTTTTTGGAACTAGGTCTCCCTACCAGCCCCAGGCAGGACTTGACCGCGATCCCTAGCCCCGGCCGCTTCATAGGCTGAAGCTTACAGGCACGAGCCACCATGCCCGGCTGATAGTCTAATTCTTAATTAGATTAAGAATTATTCCCTCAGATCCTGTGTGGATGCAATGGCATGTAATTAGAGAATGAATTGTCCAAACAGGAAGGAAAGTAAAGAAGACAAATGGAAAAGAAAAGCACAGAGAACCAAGTAGCAGTGCTGCAAGTACAGGAAGCCCAGGTGACAACAGAGATCACATTGCTCTTCTGGGTGACAGGGTGGACTTTAGAGGAAATAAGGGGTGCAGAGTTTCCCTGTGTCTTGCTCTTTATCTGCACTTCCTGGTGTCTACCACGAGTACTGGTGTCTCTGAGGTCTCAAGCAACTCCAGGGATCTGGGACCCATACACAAAAAGAGGGCCCCACTGGGGTGACTGGTGGGTGTGAGGAGCGAGGAGTATGCTTCTGCAGCTGGTGGAAAGCAGCTCTTGGAATGTGGTTGCTGTCTCAGGAAGGAACTGTTACTGCTATGAAGAGGAAACACTGTTGGGCGATGCTCCCAGAAAAGGGGAACCCACAGGAAACAAGGAGCAAGTCCTTTCTCCCTGCTCCAACCCTGCCCTCACTGCTACACCCCTGACTGGCAGATCCTGCCAAGCAGGAGTTTGCAAAGCAGGAGAAGAGTTTGGAGATTCCAAACCTCACCATCACAAGGTGTAATATGGAAGGGAGAGTTTGGGGCCCATAAACAAGAATGCAATAATAAACTGACACACAGGATGGGAGTGCCTCAGTTCCCCCATGTCTTGGGCCCCTGTACTGCCCCCCTTTTCTCTGTGCTTTGCCTCACTTTTTATTCCAAGTCTTTATTATGCTCAGCCCCTTCATCAGGCACTCCACCACTACTCCACTCACGCTTCAAAGTGCATGCCAATAGTCACCCCCTCTTCAGGGATTTTCTTTACAAGACACGACAGGAGCCCAGCTCCAGGCACTCAACACCTCCATTAGCTTTTGCCAGTGGAGGGTCTAGGACTGCAGGCTAGCAGGCTGAGTGCTCAGTAGCAAGGGGGGGGGTGCATGACTGTAGTCCTAATGCATAACCAAGAAACATGATCTCTTCCCAGTGGTAAGAGAGGCCTCATCCAATTGAATGCAAGCCCGAGCTCATCTCTGATAGTGCTTGTGGACAAGGCCTCCCAAGACTGATCAGTCAAGGCACCCTATCATTGCAAAAAATGATTCCACCAAGTCCTTTCTACCTAAGACCTCTCACCCCTGCTGCTCACCTTCCCAAAGTGCCACAGGACCAGAGCACAATGCCTATTCCATGGCCACACCAATGTAGCATGGACTTAGCAGGTATTGGAGAGCAAGCAGCAGACTGCAGTGGTCATTGTTTAAAACACCCAAAACCCATCTCCCTGGCCTCATTCCCCAAGAAAAGAGGCTAGAAGAGAAAATGTCAGGTGAAGTCATCACACTAGTAATAATAACAGGAACAAGGCCTATATTAGTCACCCAATGCATACTATCTAAATTAATTCTCAAAACCATCCCAGGAGAGATATACTAAATAACAAAGCAAACAAAAAAAACTGTCCATGTTGCCAGAGCTAGTAAGCCCTAAGACCAAGTTCAAAGCCTGAGTTCAAACAAATCCAAAGCTTCTGTTCAATTATTAGTTCATGTTCAATGAAATGACTGGACTATTTCTCCTAAAAATCTAATTTGCCTCTGGCAATAAATTTGTTGCCTTGGACTACTACAGCAAATATACACTAGTTGTTTAAATAATGTTTATTTCTCACAGGCATGAAGTTCAAAGCTCAGAAGCCAGCATGGTCAGACTTTGATGAGCATCTGCTTATTCTGATGTCTTATAAAGAGCACTAACCCATGATGAGTCCCCTATTCTCATGACCTTAAAGGTATTCAGGAAATGAATGTCTCTTTGAAATAGTGACTATTTTCAGCTAAAGCAGGGGGTACGGAGAGAGATTATCTCTGAACTCCCTTTATTTGTCTACAGAAGGATTCTTCTCAAAAACAAAACAAAACAACTCCATTGTCCTAAGCCTCGTAGTTTCATCAATCAGGAAAGTCTGGGTTTTGTTACAGAAGAGACTAGAAGTAATATTCACCCCTGCTATTCTCCTAATGAACCATTCATCTTTCTTAAGTTATTTACATGCCCCTCCCTTCCCCTATTTTACATGATATATACACTTCAAAGTTCACTTATCTTGAAGGTATTTATTTTTATACTGGTGATGTTTTTGTGTATACAATAATAATAGATGTATATACTTATCCTCATATTAATCTGCTATGCATATATTTTATAAACTCAACTAGCAACTCTATGAGGAAAGAGTGTACCTAATACCTCATCTAACTCTAATACCTCCCAAAGACCTCACATCCAAATACCGTCATATTGGAGGTTATGACTTCAGAAAATAATTTTCAGGAGCATAAACATTCAGATCATGACAGTATGGCACACTGCTCCTTAGTACCAGCTTATACCAAAATCTGCTTGCCCAGCATTCCTCTCTGCTTCAAGGACATACCTCCCTGTCACCCTCCACACTCTTCTACCATTTGCACAGGACCCTCAATAATCAGAGATTAACCCTTTGGTTACAGCTGAGTGGTCCAGAAGAACATCTGACCCTAGTCAAGCCAAACAGAGCTCAAACACCACCCCACTAATATTTACTTGAAAGAGGGCATGTGGCTCAAGTTGAACTGAATCTTTCTGTGGGATTCTCAAATGAAAGCAGAAGACACAACTTAATCCTCCCATACTGGTGCGCAAGGTAAAATGACCCACATGACAAGGGGTAGGACTTTGGACAGAAATAGCCCCCATATTGAGCTGAAGGGACATAGGTTTTTTTTTTTTTTTTTTTACTAAAGTAACTTAGTTTACAATAACTTATATGATATAGAAATAAACGATCATATCTATTCAGATATTTCTTATGATACCACATTTATCACAAAGGCACTCGCAGTTCTCCATCATAGTCCATTGTGCTCCCCCCACATTTTGTTCTGTATCCCCCTGCCATTCAGTAGCCACAATTCTTCAGTCACATCTCTAAGTTGTTTTTTTATTTATTTTTGACTGACCCATTGGTTTGTTTCTCTATATTCCACACACACGCGAAACTATGAAGCATTTGTCTTTATCCTTCTAACTTATTGTGCTTGCAATCCCCTTCACAAATGTTGCACACACATATTGTAACAAGTAGGAAGGTTTCATCTTTTTTGATTGGTGAACAGTACCCCGTTGTATATATGTGCCACATCTTCTGAATCCATTCATGTGTCCTAGGGATGTTAAGATGCTTACAAAACTTGGCCATTATAAATAGTGCTACTATGACCCGAAGTGCATACTCAACACTTCAAATTAGTGTTTTTGCATTCGTTAAATAGATAACTAGGAGGGGAATGGCTGAGTAATATGGTAGATGCATTCATAATATTTTGAGGAACTTCCATACTATTTTTCATGGAGTTTAGGTCCACCATTGGGACCATTCCCACTAGTGAACTCTAACAGACTCCTATTCTCCACATCCTTGCAACACTTGATAATTCTAGCTTTTTTCATGTGCATCCTCCTGACAATAGGTGGTGATAAGCATTTTTCAAGTACCTGATGGGAGATTTGTCTATTTAACAATTCTGTGCAGTTTATGATTAGATTTTCTTATTATTCTTAAGTTGAGTTAGTTCTTTGTAGGTCTTGGATATTAGGTCCTTGTCAGGTGTATATGTGCAAACCTTAGTCCTTATTCTCCCAGTGTGCCTTTTTGGTATTACAATAGAGTCTAGTTTTATTTAATTTCATTTGTTTTTGTTTTGCTTTTTCGCTTTCATTTCACTTTTGGAACTCAGTGCTCTTTAGCCCATTTTCAATACTCTTTCTTTGTCTTGATCTCTTGATAGATTCATGACCTGGTGTCTTGGTGTAGGGCACATTTCATTTAAGTTACCAGGTATTCTTTCTGCTTCATGGATTTATATTTAGTTTCTTCCTCGGGATTTGGAAGTTTTTCTCCATCATTTTCTTGAATAATTTCTCTGTTCTCTTCTTTCCTCCCCCCCCCCCCTTTCTGGAATACACATTATCCTTATATTGCCTTTCCTGTGAAGTGAAGATAGCTCTCAGGGTATTTCTTTTCATTTATCTTTTCATATCTCCCTCTCTCCTTCCACGTAGGTCCTTGTGTGTAATTATCAAGGCCACTGACTTTATTTTCCATTTGGTTTACCCCACTTCCATAGCTTTCTCCAGAAAGATTTTTGCAACTTCTTTAGATTTTTTTGCTTGCTGTAATGCCATTATTTTCTTTTTTTATATAATGAATATATTTTTATTTTTGGATTTTATAAAGTACATGATTGCATAATTGTTGATCCCCATGGGATTACCCCACCCCACCATGCCCCCTCTGGTCTTTTTGCCTCAGGTCTTTGGCTTTGGGGACCTGACTCTCAGTCTTATGTTTTGGCAGTGCATTTTCTTTTATATCTTTGATTCCTATATTCTGCTCAATTTTGTTTCTTGGCACATTGATTTGTTTTTCTGGACTTTGTTGTATCTTTTTTTTTTTTTAGATTTTCTGAATTATCTTCTATCACTTTGACATGCTTTTCTACATTTTCTTCATTTTCTTTGAATTTCTTATCATGGAATTTTGAACTGTCTACCTTCTAGGAAAGTAAAAGCTTTAATATTTTTCTGTTTATTTTCTAAATAGCTTTCTTTCCTTGTATTGTCACATTCCTTTGAGGTCTCAAGTTATCATGTGTTGGGGCTTTTGTCACCCATTTGCTGATGTAGATCTTAGAGGTTTTAATTATATTTTTACCATTTTTACAGGTGGTATTTGAAGTTTCTGAGAGTCTATAGTTCTGGAGACTTGAACTTACAGCTATTGACTTAGGAGTGAGGAGGGACTCAAAGAGGTCAAACCATTCTGTGAGTCCCCTTCAGTGGGGCAGGCTCCTATCTGTGGTGCCACCAATAGCCTTCTTTTCTGGGGTTCCAGATCCTAGACACTGCTGGCAGCATGTGCTATCAGGGAGCTTCTGTTGCAAGCAAAAGGAAACCACTTTATAGTGACTACAGCTTTAAATTTGGAATTCTCAAGGGTTTATTGGAACAAAGCATCAACACACACTCACAGCTGACTTAATCTTTCAGTTACAGACACAACGCTTCATTAGGTGATAACACACCCCTCTGCTGTCCAAGGTCCCCTTTTGGCCACTCACCACAATGCCTCTTCAGCCAGTGGGGTGAAGTCTTCCAATGTGTTCCTCAGCAAAGATCACCTGGCTTCAAAGGGATGACACCAGAACAACTTCAAAGGGGTACCCACCAGCCACTGGATGATTGAAGAGGATGGGGGGATGTCTGATCTACACATGCTCTAAAGTCTTAGTGATTATCCATATATTTATACTATTTTTTAACCTAACTCATAAGCGTCATTTCCTCTTTATCACTCCTTCACACTTTTGGTTAATTACTGAGGTTTATCAGCCTCTCTCACACCAGGTAGGGTATTACAGTCAATTTCACACACGGGGTAAAGCAAACAAGTTCAATTATTTCAAATCAAAAGAAGGTTCTTTTTTTCTCTTACAGGATAGCACACACTCTTCATGGTATTCTAAGTGTTTCCCAACTTTGTCTTCTCCTCCTAAATGCTGGATGCATTACACAATTCACATGCTTCTTACTCCTTCACAAGGTCAGCACCCATCCCCAAGAGGTGGGGGAGGGGGAACTACAGCCCCAAGCACTGTCATTATTCTTTTGACCAGTGACCAAGTATTCTGGGAACAAGCATCTCTTTCACAAGCATTCAAAGATGTGTGACTCCACACCTCTAATCTCCTCCCCTCCCCAGGGCTGTTGGTCAAGTGGCAGTAGCATATTCTGGCCCCTAACCACAGCCTCCATATTTTTCTTTCCACCCACCTCTTGTTCAGTAAAGCATGAATCTCCTCTGTGCCCTTTATGGTCCAGTTTGCCTGATTTCCAATATCAACGAGGTGTTTGAGTTTTGCTCCAATATGTGGTCTCTGGGTGTAGTGCTCCACTGGTTAACCTAGATGATCCGCTGGAGAGCAAAGGAAGGATCTTCTTATCTTCTATCTGCTATCTTTGATCTCAAAAACCTCAGGTTTGTAAATAAAATACTAAGACCCCCAGAGTAATCTAACCCATGCTTACAGGCATCACATGTGGTTATCACACATTGTGTCCTTACGGCGCACATGTGGTGAAGCATGGAGAGAGACCCAGCAAACTTCCTGCTCTCACCCTCCAGAGCAGAGCTCCACATTCTTTCCATGAGGAATTGTTTTATCCTACACAAACCTCAACCATGAGTTTTGTAAAACATTGAATTACTTTCCCACATATAAAACTGTAAAACATGCCATAAAGATTTGGATTTCTAAATTCACTTGAAAGATTACAATAGTAAGAAATTGGACCATTATTTTCCTTGTTGGAAGTAAGTGATGGTTGCCCATTGTAGTTGGTTCATTCTACGTGATCATAACCTTCCATTCCCCCATAACTTCCTAATCATTTTTATCCCTGCTTCATGACATTGCTTCATTATGGAAAGAGCTATAGCAGAAAGTCCAGACATTTTAAGAAATTTGGAAAACTGTGTTCCTTTGCAGAAAGAATGAGTACATGGTTAGCAAGCAGACAGAACCTGTAGCAAAAAACACAGCTGAAGATGTCATTCTGAAGAGAATGGCTGTCTACTCTTACATTCAGTCCAGCTCACTCAGTGAAACACAGGCTTGACCCTTCTGGGTATTTAGTCTTACAGCATTTCTTCTGGAATATAAATCATTCAGGGCATCAATAATTCAAACTCAAGGTTAGCAGACAATACCCAAACAGCAGGGTTCTGTGTTATTAACAGAAGGTAGTCACTGGCATCTATATTTACATGTGGAAAATTAAATCATGAGGGTTTGCAATGAAAGACAAAGATTCTATTTTGTGTCCCTTAGAGATTTATGGACAACAATGTCAAATTCCTCATTCTTGGAGCACAAAAAAACTCAAGACTTTTAAATAATCTTTCTGAAAATAGTAAATATCCAACAGGTACATTTTCATTAGTAGGATCTTGTAGGAGAGGAATACAAATATTGTAACATTGGCTTCCCCACCTCAACCTGACTTCTCAGAGTTTCTAATCAAAAAATGGAATTTATTAATTTGCTTTATACCATTCCCACTCAGCTGCTTATAAAAGTCATCACATGCCCCCCACCAGCCATGAAGTACCAGAAGGAGTTGGAAGAGGCATATAGATAAAGGTTTTAAAGGCAAAAAACTGTAATATAATGACAGCTCTTAGTGTTGAGCACATACAAACATGTGTTATGTATGATAGCAGGTGCTAAGCATACAGGAGTCACATTACAATCTAATATAACTATGTGTGGGGTATATAATTTTACCCAGTAGTAGACAAGGCTCCAGCAGCTGGCTCCTCTTCTCAGGTAAGTCAAATTCTTCAGCACCTATGCAGGTGTTAGCCCCTTTGTCATGAACAATGCCTCTTTTTCACACCAGTGCCCATACACAGGTGCCCATCACCCTACCAGTCCTTGTTCACACCTCCATGCTAATCCTTCATAGATACTTTAGTAAGTGTTCACTGACTGAATGGCCCTTGGCTTTCAAAAGTATGTGGTTCTTGGGTTTTCATATAACTTTCTATGTAGGAACCTCTCTACACTCAAAAAAAAAAATGGATATCGAGTTCACAGTAACAATTTTAGCACTCAGTCTACTCTCCTGTCCAGAGTAAGTAGGCTTTTGCAATGTTACCATCCATTCCCATTAACTTTATAAGCCAAATCCTCTTGACAATGTGGCAGAACAGGGAGACTGAAAGCAATCACTCTTCTGAAAAATATAGCTTAAAAGAAAGGAAAAAGAACTGATACAACATCCCAGAAAATCTCAGGCTCTTGCAACAAGTCAGCACATCATGTCTAGGAAAACCAAAAACAGAGAGCAAAGGCACAAGAGCTTCAGACAATTTGAAAAGCAGTAGCTTCTCTGAGGCCAGCAGCCATATTGGCCATTGGCAACACCAAGGAGGCACCCACAGACAGCTAGAATTGCAGCTGTCATTATCATAAGCAGCAGCAGCATTGCCTCCAATCCCAACACCAGCTGACTTCACCTGGTGACACCCTGACTCCTTGGGAAACTCGGGAGATTGAGGCAACGCAGCACCACTGTGGCTACTTATAGTTCCTATGGAGCCAATTGCCCTATTAGCTTTGGTACACTGTGAAGGAGGCACCCACAGCCAGCTGGAACCACTGCCCTCATCATTATCAGCAGCATCACTGCCTCTGATTCCAACACCAACTAACCTCAGCTGGTAACACCTTGGTTGCTGAGCAGACTCAGGAGATTGAAACCTTGCAGCACCACTGCAGCTGCTTGCAGCTCCTCCAGAGGGACCCACCACATCTACCATCAGTTAACCACCAGATAGGACACCCACAGCCTTGCGAGACCACGCTGACTACAATTGGGGACATTTTGATTGCTGGGGAGATTCAGGGAATCAAGACTCTACATCACTACTGCAGTTCACAGGTGAGAAGCCCTTGTCTGTGCTTACACTGGGCACAGGAGTCCCGTCCCCACACCCATAGGGACACTCACAAGGGAGTAAGCTCAGCTGAGTAATGCAAATAACTCAGCATGGAAGAGCCCCTCCACTCAACCGGAGAAAAAAAAAACAAACAGGGGAAAAAAACTGCCCATTTCCCCACACTTTTTTGGGGGTGAGGGGAGGATGTTTGGTTTGTCCTGTTTTGTTTTGTGTCTTTTTTTTCTGTCTTTCCTTTTGCTTTCTTTCTGCTGTTTTGTTTTCCTCTCTCCCTATCTTTATTAATGTTTTCTCCTTATTTTTCCCTTGTTTCTTATCCTTTTTCTTATTTTCTCTCATATTTTTTTCTTTCACCTCTTCCTCTTTTTCATTTGAACACTGCCCAATTTTGCA